>JXSR01S023726.1:6555-20239 GCA_000969725.1 Ophiothrix spiculata | reverse complement strand
ACAAAGGAAGCCTGGAAGTCAGGTAGTATAATATTGGGAATAAAACAAAATTGTTTGCTTCAATGACCTCTATTGGTTAGTTGTGGAGTGTAGCCTAACTGCCATGTCCAAAAACAATATAAAAACGAAATTGAAAAAGAATGGACATTTTAGCCCTTCCGACTATTCTTTGATTTAAATAAACATGTTGTGTCAATCATGTGAAAACTGCTGTGCTATGTTGGTCAGTGCAGTGTGATGTTATTGAAGGCGGTCAAGGTAAAGAAAGACGAGCTAGCTGCACAAGTGTGTGAAGTGCAAGCCGTGTGGGTTTTGTGTTTTATAACTTCATGTACATTCACATAGCAAACACAACACGGATGAAATGGACATGACTGTGATCAAATAATTCACTGATTGTGGAACCAGTCTCGAGGAAGTGTAAAAACCGCCTACAAATCATGTAAATCCAGACTATTTTTGGTCCTTTCTTTAGTCAAAAACTCCCGTGCTCGCAAATCATGATATTATAACTCTTATTAATTTAGTGGGGTACGCCTTAGTCGATAAACCCAGTTTATCGACTTGATTGCACGCCAAACAGGTAAAATATCCGAAAAACTAAGTTTATCGCCGATAAACCCAGTTTTTCGATCGAAAAACTGGGTTTATCGATAAACCCAGTTTTTCGATAAACTGGGTTTATCGAAAAACCCAGTTTATCGATTGATAAACCCAGTTTATCAACTTGAAAAACCCAGTTTTTCGATAAACTGGGTTTATCACTTGAAAAACTGGGTTTATCGAAAAACTGGGTTTATCTAGAAAAACTAGGTTTATCAACTGATAAACTGAGTTTATCGATAAACTGGGTTTATCACTTTTGAAAAACTAAGTTTTTCTCGATAAACCCACTTTATCAGTTGATAAACCCAGTTTTTCGATCGATACCTACACCTTTGTAATGTCCTCATGTTCTCGACATACCGTATTCTGTTTACACATTTACGTTCAATTACATAGTAGTTCAAAAATACTGATTGCCATGTCATTAGCTGTCTGTGTTCAATCTGCAAGAATGTATGTTTTCTACAATTTTTAGGGTAATATGTAACAGATTCATGATATTTGAGGGACCTATTTGTGACGCAAGGCCTCATACAATTTTAAAAATAGATTTACAATACTTTGTATTTAAACAGGACCAAAGCTACTAAGTTGATATACTTTGTACTTATAGGATGTAGCAGATAAGGCAAATGGATTCTTCTTGGGGCTGCCAATACAATATTAGACAAACCACGTGCTTATTTTTCTTCCTTAAATCAATACGAAACAAGCCCATACACTTTGAATCCCAAATCATAACTTTCATAACTTGAAGTTTAGACTGCTTAAGGAAGAAAAGCTAAATCAATGAGATACTGAAGACTTTCCATACATTACGTCGTTAAAAATGTATGCAAAAATTCATGTAAATTATAAATATATTGTTTATAGTGTGTCCCGATAAAAATCAGTCTAGCCGTAACGACCCTATTAATGACCTCATTATGCAAATTCTATTTCCATGTCTCGCCAAACGAGAAAAAAATATGGTCGCAGGATTTTGTGGTTTTTTTAAACGTGACCTGCTGAAAAGGCTGACTTTGAACTCGTAGTATCTGAAAACGGTGAAAGCAAATGCAAATTGGGAACGGTGGTATGAAAATTTGGAGTTTTTCCAATACAATGCATGTGAATTTGTTTGCTGTTGATAATAAGCATTTTATGGCATTTTCTATAAAAAATCAACGATTTTGAGACTTTTTAAGCAACCAAATTTGAACCCCTACATCAATCTTGTTTTAGAAGATAAAACGCCGTCAGTTGGATCGATTCTGCTAGTAAAAATATAAAAACTTAGATTGATAACATTTGAAAAAATATATTTTGCCTGTGAGGCCTGTAGAGTGAAGAAATACGTTGATGTGATGTACGAAAGGTACCTATCGGCTCTTCGTACTTGCCTGCAATTTGTATTGCATAGTTGGGCATCGAAATTTCGATAAGTACTACCTTTGGTCACGACGGGTCATCCTCTGACGTCAGAAACAGTGCACGGATCTCATGTCAGAGTTTGTTTTGAATGGTCTCGCTGCATTGAAATATATTGCATTTCATGCGAAATGCAATGAATGCAACATTTATTTTCCAGACTGAAAAGTAACCTTTTTGGTTCTTTTTTATAAATTGCCAACAATTCGAGAATTTCATTCGTTACAGTAAATAATTGAAGAAAAACCAATACGCTACGCAAAAAAAAATGAAATTTATCAAAACGAACTCCAAGCTCCATATCATTTATTTTTGCAAATGATTTTGCATATTTAAATTTCAATTTTCGAGATATGTTTAATTAAGTGCAGACTTGAAAACAACAATTGCAATTTAACCACTTTTGTTTACTAGAAAGCCATGCATGAAAATCAACGAGAACAATATGTTTGTCTTCGAGCATGAAAAATGTAAAATAGTTTTATTTGTTTATTGCCTCTTTTTCTATACTTAAAAAAACAAGTAAAATCGGTCCTGGCAGTATATTTTTATGACGTCATAAATAATAACAGATCAACAATGCTGCAAAATCACGAAAATGAAAAGTTTTAACCTTTTCGGGGTTAATATGCTATACAACTGATGCTATGCATTTGTTATTACTTGTGTTATTTAAATTAAAAAAAATACCTGAGTCACCATCATGTTCAGTATGTAAATCCGCTTCAAGAAATATATACTTTTATTTGGATTTGATTATCTGTTGCTGAGTTACAGAGCAAAAAGCATTTCTGAAAGCGAAGGGTTGACAGGGCCTTTAAGTATACTTTGTCTCTAAAAGAGGGGAGAGTCTTGGGTAGATTTTCCAACCAATTTGTTTAGATCAGAAAAATGAGATATATCACAAAGAAAAAGTACAGAATCTCTCCTTTATAATGCATTTTATTTGAAATAAAACAGACATTCGGTTCCGAAGTTATGGCAGTTTTAAGAACGGAAGTCACAAATTTCTAGATGCTTTTCCTATACATTTGTATACAGAAGACGTCCACCCTGTAATAAGTAGGATTTTCATTTAAATTAGATTTTGATTAAATAATTACATTTTCCTATGAAATAAATCAATTATTGTATGTATTTCTTTATTTTATCTCACCTTGCTATATTTAAACCTGCTATTTTTAGAAAATCTGTAACTCCGCTAAATTAAATGCGATTTTGACCAAAATTGGCTTCAAAATGTGTATAAATTTATTCTTTCACATTATTATAGTTACTTATAATCTGAGTATCGGAATGTCGGATTTGTACGAAATTTGAAACACTTGAAACACATATAGAAGAGACATAGACGGATGGCACTATGAGGCCGCTTTTTGAAAAAAAAAGTTTCCAATTTTGAATTATGAAGCAAAATTACCTGATTGGTCAGTTACCGGTTGCCATGGCAACGATATAAACAATCCGGCTTCAAAGTGCCCTGCGTATTCCAAGTTTGGTACCAACACTGAAAACGTTAATTAGTTCAAAAACATTTCTTATTTGACTATTTAAAAATTAGTCATGCAGAGTGATTTTTTCATAATTCATGAATAAATGCTGTAAATGTTTCTGAAATGTTTGAAAAACAATTTTTGGTGTTTAAAAAATAGTTTCAATCTCTAAAAATTCAATTTGTAACCAGTATATTATTAGTTTATTGATATATGATAAATTACATGACTAATTAGTGAATATCAAATGCGTCTTTAATTAGTCAATTAAAGACGCATTTGACTAATTGAATGACGCAGGACTAACTGTATTTACTTAAAATCACTAATATAATCCATGATTTGTTATCGCAACGGACTAAATAATGGTAAATATCTATCTGAAATTAGTAATTTAATTCGTCATTCAGTTAGTCCTGCGTCATTCAGTTAGTTAATTGACTGTTTTTCAACATTTCAAAGACATTTGCAGCATTTTTTTACGAATTATGAAAAAAATCACTCTGCATGACTAATTTTTAATTAGTCAAGTAAGACATGTTTTTGACTAATTACCGTTTTCAGTGAAGGGTATTATTTGTTTTTAGTTATGATCGTTTAAGTGTTTAGCCAATCAGATGCTCTATGCTGTTACAATGTCAACCAGACCGAAATTTTGCACATTTTATAAAACTTCTCTACAAGGGCTACAATATGGTATATGACATTAGTATGTAATAATTTGGGAAAATTGTGTAAATTCATCTCAAAGTTCATGCCAATCTACCCCAGACCTCAGCCTTAACTCATTTCACTTGTTATGTCCATTTCATGTAAAGCTTGGAAACTGAAAGTACAGTGACCGAAATGACTGGAACGTGTTTGTGATATTTCAGTAACATTTTCCTTGCATTTATCTCCCATGCCTTTTCATCTAATTGACATGTTCTACTTTTGCACATTCATTCTGCTTTGAGGTTTGCCTTCTGTATACAGCTATGAAATGGCTTTCTTTACGTGACGAATTGACAAAATAGCTATGAAGTGGCTTCACGTGAAAAATCGTGGAAGCTTAAAGTGAATGCTTAAGGCTACACTCCCTAAAAACGTCTCGCTCGGCTGAAAGTCATGTTTACTGCAAGTTTTTACCTACTTACACCTATCAGAATATCACAATTTTTGGCGTACATATTGAATAGAGTCTCTAGTTTATACATGGAACTGAACTAGTGATTTTACGTCCATTATCAAGGTCAAAATGACGCCTAAAGACTACTTCGAAAAAGTTGACCCTTTATCGCCGAAATCTCATAATTTCATGATGTTCGAACAATTCGACTGGTTTCAAATTTTGACAGATTGTAGGCTTGATACTTCTTATTGAATTACAAACAATATTTTATAAATATGCTGAGTTGGTTTTGAATTATCATGTAACAAACCCGCATTGTTTTGCCCGAAAATCCGGACGTGAATTACGACTCTGAGTTTGCCTTGTTTGAGCTGTGAAGTGCCTGTTTTAAGTATCTACATTATCTACACTTTGTCTGATATACACATTCGCATAAATTACTTACAAATTGAGCATTCTCAACGCTGCCTTGATAGCTCAGCGGTAGAGCCCTCGCTTCGTAATGCATGACTGACCCCCGCCATAATCCATGGTTCGAGTCCCCGCAAAGGCAGTGGAAACTATTTATCTTTTCATGATTGAAAAATAGTTAGGATTCACATTTTCCTGAGCAGATGGATTCCTCGTACCCTTAAGATTCCATTCCTATGAAAAATGCAGTTTAAATAAGTTGCTTAACCAATCAATGTCCATTTAAAATAATTGAATATCTACTTCGTAATTGATGTTTACACCTTGAAAATACACTGATGATAGCAACACAATCCACATTCTGAAGATATTTGATTAAATGCTGATTAGCCTTCTATTTATTTATTGATACAGACTGCCAGCCCATTAATTACCTGTAATTAAGTTGTTTTAAAAATTGTGTTTTCACGAGTTAGCTGAATGAAACTAACGGCGGTAAACCTGCTATAACGGCGGTAAACCTGCTATTACTTGGCATTTAGTGGTGGGTGGTTTTTTTTTACTATTTATTTATTTTACATTTTATCATTTGTAGATATTAGTTTCCATGTTTAATTCAGATATAATTGCTATTTATACTCTTGGGTCTTGACAGTAGTCACTATTCACTTTTATTCTTTAACAGCTTTGAATTTTATATTATACCATTTGAATTAAGTTTCTGTAACACAAAGGCGTTTAATTTCCTCTTCGCTGATTCTCCTCTGAACATAGCGGTTTCAAGCCTTTGGGACATCAATCCGTCTATAAAATTAATGTAGAAAGGTGGTGGTAACATCTCCATATGATTAAAATTCTGAACTATTATATTAGATATATTGTCACAAATATCTACGAATGTTCGACTAAAATGTCAAATTGTTACATGAATTTGTAATACGAATTTTGAAAAATATATAGATATAGATTGAAGATAAATGTATTTAAACAAGATCAAAATTACTAAGTTGTTATTCTTTTACTTATTACACAGAATACAGAAGCTTGCTCACTAATGAAAAGAAAACAAAGTATTCAAATGAATTACATTGAAAGACACGTGACAGCGTCAATGATTTTTTCAAGAAACATTTATGTGACCTAAGTGTAGCAAACTTGTGATACTTAGCATTCATTGGTTTAATCAACTTTATCATTTGTGAAAGGTTCAACCCTTAACATTTACATTCAAGGTGCTTTATTAACTTCATTATTTGTGAGATCAACACCTGTCTACATTTATAGACGGACTAATGTTCCATTTGTTCGTTTTTATTTAACGCAAGGCGTTAATCCGTGATGTTTATCAGAGGAGAAGAAACGGTAAATACGAAATTAAAGCTACTTCCTTGTTTAATATTAATTGTTTTTAAAGGAAAAATAAAAATAGGAGTCGAAAAAAGAACGGTACATATGAACTATTTTAAGGCTCTTGGGAATAAGATGTAAATAAATCAGATGCAATATGCTGAAAATTCGGTAAAATGATATCATATCAACGGCATATGGCATTAGCCAAACTCCATGAATATAAACACCCGGCTTAAATGTCAACTTGTTAAATTAATTTTTAAAAAGCATATACGCAAAATGAAAAAATTAGATATAGATTTTAGAAAATTTTATATTTTTTTAAGGTCAAAGCTACTAAGTTGTTATTCTGCGTACTTATTACACCTTATTACACATGATCCAGTAGCTGGGGTGGTTCTGTGTGCAGGTGAGGCCCCCAAAATCACCCTTCATTTTCAGTTAGAGGACCACCTGAGGTTGAAGAAAATCGAGGGTGTTCATGCTGTAACCTGGCACTAAGTAAGAAATTCAAGATGGCCGCCAAAATGGCCACCAAGACACTATATTTCCATAACAACGACTTAAAAGCAAATTGTAAAACACTTTATGGCCATAGTTTTTATTTGAAAATAGATTCTTGAGCTGTATGAAATATATTTGGCTCTAAATCAAGTCATACCCATGTTTCAAATTCAAAATGGCCACCAAAACAGCTTATTTTCTTTCAATTTGGTCAAAACAGTCTGTGAAATGGCTTATATTACAAATAATTAATAGAATATAACATATATAAGGGGTTACAGCAAGATCATTTATTCCCTAAATATGTTATTTAAATGTTTAAATTCAAAATCATACCCTTATCGAAAACCAAAATGGCTGCCAAAATGATTTATATTCTCAAAAATTGGTTAAAAATACATTGAAATAGTACCAAAAACATCAAATATTCAAAATAATCAATGGAAAATAACTTTGACGATTATAAAATACACGTTTCTACCCAAATTATATTGTTAACATGTTCAACATCTAAAATGAAGCCTGAAATGGAATCAAAAATGGCCGCCAAAATACATTTTTAGCACAGAAATGGGTTAAAGAGACTATGAAACACTACCAAAAACACCAAAATGAACAAAATGATAAATGGAAATTGTTTTTTAAGATTACATCAGACAGGTTTCTCCTTAGATAAAATTGTTAACATGTTCAAATTAAAAAATGGCGACCGAAGATCCAAAATGGCCGCCAAAATTATGTTTCTTGCACAAAAATGAGTTTTAGCCACTTAAAACGGATTCAAAAATGCTAAGATTTCATACAAATAACAGAAACTGGCTTGGAAGGTTGCAACGGACACATTCATTCTCAAATAAAATTGTTCCTTGTTCAAGAAATCATGTTAACAACCTTTGAATGTTTCTGTTGTAACTCTGAAAGTAATTTTAAATCGAGTATTTTAGGCAATTAATGTTTTTGATACTGTTTCAAAGTCAGATTTAAATTAAGTTTTTGTGCATGAAAACATATGTTTGTTTTCATTCATTATCCTAGTACGGACGTCATTTTAAAATTGTACATATCAGCAACCTAATATGGTGAACAATGTTTCAATTTTAACCATTACAGCACTAAACTTTCGGAAGCCATTTCGTATCTCGTTACAGGGGCCTGAACCTTGAACATAGACCGATCTAATTTGGGGATAAATAAGTCTATTTCAATCTTCAAAGCCATTTTCCATTAATTCTGTTGAACATTTAGCGTTTTTGATACTGTTTTAAGTCGCTGAAACTGATTTTCGCGCAAGAAACGCATTTTACGACCATTTTTGATCTAATTTGAGGAGAATTCCATAAACCAATATCCATTGAACATCTTGAATCATTTGGTGTTTTCGGTACTGTTTCAAAGTCATCTTAACCCAATTGAGTGCCTAAAATCGTATTTCAGCGTCATTTTGGATCTCAGTACAGGCTCCATGTTGAATTATAAACAAGCTAAGAAATGACCTTATTTTTACCCTCAAAATGCTCAAAGCCATTTGCCATCATATATTTGGAACATTTAATATATTTGATATTGTTTAAAAGTCACTTTAAATCATTTTGTGCCTAAAATTGTATTTTGGCAGCCATTTTAAATCTCACAACAGGCTCCATATTAAATTTAAAACATGCTTACATCCCTATTTGAGAAGAAATGCTACTATTTTTGCCCTCAAAGCTATTTTTCCAATGAATATATTGAACGTTTTGTGTTTTTAATACTGTTTTGAAATGTCTCTAACTCCTTTTGCACATAAAGATGTATTTTGGCGGCCACTTTGAATCTTGTTACGGGCGCCATTTTTAAATTTGAACATGTTAACCATCTAGTTGGGAAAAACGTGTCTCTTGTAATCGTCCATTCCATTTTCCATTGATTATTTTACAATATTTTGTGTTTTGGTACTGTTTCAAAGTCTCTTTAACCCATTTTTGCGCATTAAAATAAATGTTGCCGGCATTTTGGATCTCGTTTTGGGCGCCATTTCAAATATTGAACATTCTAACAATCGAATTTGGGAAGAAACGTGACTGTTGTAATCCTCAAAACCATTTTCCATTGATTATTTGGCAAAATTTTATGTTTTGGTACTGTTTTAAAGTCTCTTTAACACATTTCGCGCTAAAAATGTATTTTGGCGGCCATTTTGGATCCCGTTTCGGGCTCTATTTTAGATTTTGAACATGTTAACAATCTAATTTGGGGAGAAACGTGTATGTAGTAATCCTAAAATTTATTTTCCATTGATTATTTTGAATATTTGCTGTTTTTGGTACTATTTCAATGTCATTACTTTTACAAGTTGGACATCTCAATACATTGATATTCTGACCAGCTGAGCCTAAAAAATTCTAAAAAATGCAATGTAGAATCTACTTTAAACATGGTCAGAATGTCGATTACATGCTAAAGATTAGAATTTCCACTTTAAAAGTTTTACCCCTAAAAATCTTGTTTGTAGAAATTATTAGATCAGAAAAAAAACGCATCTCCATATAAAAATTTAACACCGAGTTTAATAAAAATCGATAATAACTTTTTAGAGATATGTACAAAATGGATCAAATTTATAGGTTTTATTAGGTGAAGGTGTTGCATATATAGAAAACAAAAAAAATCATTATATAGTTTCATTGTAATATCAAGAAAATACCCCCCCCCCAACACATATACACACCACAGCGTCCTATCATTACATTGCTTTTACAAGTTGGACATCTCAATACATTGATATTCTGACCAGCTGAGCCTACTACACTGCAGGTTCCCAGACAAAAATAGTCGATGGCATGAGATCCCCAACTTGTAATTGTAATGTGTCTTTAACTCATTTTTGCGCATAAAAATGTATTTTTAACCCATTTTTGAGAATAAAAATGCAATTTGGCGGCCATTTTGGTTTTCGATACGGGTATTATTTTGAATTTAAACATTTTAATGACATAATTAGGGAATAAATGATCTTGCTGTAACTCTGAATGTTATATTCAATTAATTATTTGTAATATAAGCCAAGGCTGTTTTGACCTAATTGAATGAAAATATGCTGTTTTGGCGGCCATTTTGGTTACACTTAGTGCCGGGTAACAGCCTGAACACCCTCGATTTTCTTCAACCCAAGATGGTCCTCTAACTGAAAATGAAGGGTGATTTTGGGGGCCTCACCTGCACACAGAACCACCCCCCAGCTATTGGATCAACAGGATACATAAGCTCACAGGCTAATGAAAAGAAAACAAAGCGTTCAAATAATCTAGAGCTTTAACAACACGGGCTTGCCTTCGATTGGTTAGTGACACTAAACGGAAGAAACATTCATGTGACCTAAGGGTAGCAAACCTGCAATACTTAGCATTCATTGTGTTTTTATCAACATTATTAACATTAAATGTACGCTCGGGAATAAGTTGCAAATAAATCAGGATTTAAAATATACAATATGCTGAAGATTCGGAAATAAGATATGTTTAAGGCACAAAGGGGAAAGTACCAGAGAAGTGGAAAGAAGCTAATATGATCATCCTTTTCAAGAAAGGGGACAAAAGAGATCTCAAGAACTACAGACCTATTAGTCTTCTTTCAAACATATACAAGTTGTTTACAAGAATCTTCACAAACCGGATGGAAAATACACTTGATAGTCACCAACCCAGAGAACAAGCAGGGTTCAGGAGCAGTTTTTCAACTATGGACCACATCCATACACTGAACCAGATCAAAGAAAAATGCCAAGAATACAACAAACCACTTTGTATGGCCTTCATTGATTACGAAAAAGCATTTGATTCGGTGGAGACACAGTTAGTTTTAAAAGCACTGCAAGAATAGGGAATTCATCAGAAATACATAAACCTGCTCAAGGACATCTATACCAACTGCACTACCACAGTTACAATGCACAAGGCAAGCGAGAAAATCAGCATAAAAAAAGGGTGTCCGGCAAGGGGACACGATTTCGCTCAAACTGTTTACAGCTTGTTTGGAAGGCATATTTCGCTCACTGGAGTGGGAGGATAAAGGTATAGACATCAATGGTGAAAAATTTAACCATCTGAGATTTGCAGACGACATCGTTGTCTTGGGTGAGCATTTCGGTGAAGCGGAGAATATGCTTGAAGATCTCGCAAATGCAAGCAAACGTTGTGGATTGAAAATGAACATGAAGAAAACAAAAGTAATGGCAAATTCCAAGGCACCCCAGAGATCTGTAGCTGTAAATGGCAATACAATTTATGAAGTTAATGAATACATATATCTAGGACAAAGATTTAGCCTGAAAGAAAAGAGTCAAGAACAGGAGATAAGGAGGAGAATTAGACTGGGCTGGTGCCAATATGGAAAGCTGAGCAACATCATGAGAGGCGAAATACCATTGAGCCTGAAAAGAAAGGTCTTTAATCAATGTGTATTACCAACCATGACTTATGGAGCTGAGACCTGGGCATTGTCAAATAAAATGGAAAAGAAGATAGCAGCAGCACAACACAACATGGAAAGAAATATGCTTGGAATCACTTACAAAGACAGAAAAACAAATGTATGGGTGAGGAAACAAACTGAAGTCCAAGACATTATGACAACTATCAAACTCATTAAATGGAAGTGGGCTGGACATATAAGTAGGAGAACAGATAACATATGGACTTCAATAATAACATCATGGAGACCTATGGATGGGAGCAGAAATAGAGGAAGACAAAGGGTGAGATGGCGGGACGAAATAGATGATTACTGGGGAACGGTGCAGTGGAAGGGAACAGCTAGTAACCGGTCATTATGGCAGAAACATGCTGAGGCTTTCGTTCAGCAGTGGATCGAGAACGGCTGAAGATGAGAAGGCACAAAAATATATTCTGCCCAAATACCAACTTGTCAAATGAATTTATATTTATACACTGAATACAAACATTTTCAGACTAATGGAAAGAAAACAAACCATTTAAATGATCTATGTGCGATCGTGACATTTTTTACTGTCAAGATTACTGATAAAATGAGTATAGGCAGGAGCGGACATCCGGGCGTTTTGTTTACATCCGGGACGTTTGTCCAAATAGCGCGGTGAAAACATTTGCCGACTTCCCATTCAACTCAATGGTGAAAATGACGGCTCGCGGAAACTTCAATTGATTTTAGCAAATTGTCAAAATATTTCGATTCCAAAATCATATGAGATGTGTGGTATTCAAGTCATAACCAAATGACAAAGAGCTCATCATTTCACAGATTTTCGTCTGGCTAAAAAAGAATGAAAATGAAGGGATGCCTTGGTGAAGTATTGATTGTTTTCACCGCGCACGAAGTCCAACGTGAGTTATTTTTAGATCATTGTGCTGCGTATACCCTGCGAATGCCCTGCGTATGACGTAGGTCCGCTCTCGCCTATATAACATACTGTCGGGTGCTTCTGTAGAAGTGGTTTTTACCGTTAAGCTTTGAGCTGCAACCCAATAGAATACATAGACCAACAAAATGAGCGTCAGTTGCCTACTTCAAATCTGAGTACATACGGTATTTGAGTTTCTTCAGTATCATATTTCTGTTTTCAAAATAAATGTAGTATGTCATGCTTTCAGTTTATGTTTCGTTAGGATAAAACACAATACTACACTGAAAACTTTAACTAGTCAAGCAGCTGCTTGACTAACTTTAAACTAGTCAGGCAGGTTAGTCCAGCTTGCCTGATTAGTTTGACGTTGATCAAGCCAGGCTTGACTAGCTTTAAACTAGTCAAGCCTGCTTGACTATTACTAGTAGCTTGTAAACTAGTCAAGCCCACTTGACTAACGTGCAAAACCTTGCTTGACGAGTTTGCCAGACTGAGAGCTTGACTAGCTTGTGAGTACAAAAGAGCTTGACCAACTTCAAGTTGGTCAAGCTGGCTTGACTAGCTTAAGTTAGTCAGGCTGAGCACGGTCAGGTGGAGTCATTGATGGCAACATGGTGGACAGCACAGACATGTAAAACATCGTGCCGTTGTTTGACCTCATAAATATCACCATTATGTACTGATGTATCGTGAATCATAACATTTGATTATATGCAGCTCACGGACTATTTTGGTCATATGTCACTCTTAAACCTCTCTCAACATTATTGACGAATTAGCTATATAAACATCGTGGATTAAGCTTAAAAGCTTGTTATCGTACATGCATGTGCACTGGCGTACTCGACTAGCTTGCCTGACTAACGTTGCCTAGTCCCGCTTGACTAACGTATCGTTAGTCAAGTCTTCTTGACTAACGTTAAGTTAGTCAAGATGTGTAACCATCTGGACTAACTTAAAACTAGTCAGTAACTAGTCAAGCGACTAGCCTAAACTAGTCCAGCTTGCTGGACTAACGTCAAGCTGGTCAACAGACTAACTTAAAGCTAGTCAAGCAAGTAAAATGAGACTAGTCCAGCATGCTGGACTAGGCTAAGTTAACCATCCTTGTTAGTCCAGCAATACAGACTAACTTAAAGCTAGTCTAGATGTGTACCGTCTGGACTAGCTCAAAGTTAGTCACACTGACCAGTTTAGGTTTTCAGTGTATTAGTTACCCCATATTTGTTCACGCAATATGGAATGACATCTATAGTTTGGTGCTGTATCACTAGAGGTCACAGGCCGAATGGGATACTGCTACAACCATAGAATACTGCTCCATCCGTATTGCGTAAGATAAACTTATAAATGTAAGATGTGAAAGAACATATATAAAATGTAAAATAGTACCTATGCAATACCCATGCAATACAGAATATATTTGCGTGGTATGCAATA
>JXSR01S023725.1:61558-81493 GCA_000969725.1 Ophiothrix spiculata | reverse complement strand
TTTGTACTGTCAAGCTAGTCAAGCTCTCAGTCTGGCAAACTCGTCAAGCAAGGTTTTGCACGTTAGTCAAGTGGGCTTGACTAGTTACAAGCTAGACAAGCAGGCTTGACTAGTTTACAAGCTAGTCAAACCTGGCTTGACCAACATCAAACTAGTCAGGCAAGCTGGACTAACCTGCCTGACTAGTTTAAAGTTAGTCAAGCAGCTGCTTGACTAGTAGTAAAGTTTTCAGTGTATACCTAAAAGTAAACTCCCGAATATGTATGCAAATATCAAGTGGCATGCGCAAAGGGGTCCCGGAAAGAGATGGGGCATGGGGCTTCAGTCTCACCACCTCCCCTACTGTCACGAGAAAAGTCAGGGGAAAAGAGGCAGTTTGGGAAAAAGAAAAGGGACCCTAAATCATTTTGATAATTTACTGAAAATTCATAGAAACTTCCGCAATTGCCTATACAAAGACAGATCATGCAAATAATAAATTATAACGTAATTATAAAGTCAGTCAAAATATTCGAACTTTCTTTACAATCCGAAACATTCCCCTTTAATCTCTAGATCTTGTGTATATTTCATAATAATATCTAGTTCCCACTTTCAAGCGAAAAAATGAAATCACCAATTTCAAGCCACTGAAACGTGAAGGTATCATTCTAACTAAAGCATGTACTATATTGAAAAACGATAAGAAAGATGGGAAAGATATCGGAAGAAATACTGAAATTGAATCCTGCATATCAATTAAACAAGTATGACTACTTTGTCAGACACAAATTGATCTTTTTTTCTTGTTATTTTCTTGACTATATATGACTGTTCATCTTAAACCAGCCGTAAATACACCCTCTTGTCATTTTCAGTGTTTTAAATATTAGCAAAGAGTATGGACCACTATAATTTAAAAGTATACTAAAATGAATGAAACGCAGCATATTTTCATAATACCTGTGACAAGACTGTACCCTTATTTGGAGGTTGAACCCTGTATTAAATGACCCCATAAAGAAGTTCACCTCCCTTGTTTTTTCATGACTTTGCAGCAGGGTCATTCCAATCTCAAATGTCACAAACGTTACCAAAATGTTACACGATCCTGCCCTTGAATTTGAATGAGCTTGAGTTATCTTCATGGGCTGCTGCATACCTGGAACATATCCAAAGCTCATTCGAATTGAAGGTCAAGAACATGTAACATTTTGGTAACGTTTGTGACATTTGACATTGGAATGACCCAGCAGTGACTTTTTCAACCTCTGTCTCACTCTCAATGTTCACTGAAAAGCTTGGCGACATCAACAACCAGTTATTTCTTGGTACTTAAGGATAATTTCGTGACAGTAGAATAACAAATTCTTTAGGTTGTCCATACTTATCCGAATCATCCTATATAATTTTATAAGAATTTAAATGACACCTCGATGAACTTCACTCGATTTCCAGAAGTTATGGTCCGTCAAAGGTTGTCAGGGCTAAAATGAAATTTGCTGAATTAACGGCTGTATTGGGATGAACGGTCACATATACGTGTGTAAGTTCGTTTGATTTAAATGGTTACAATGAATTTTTAAAGGACCACATTTTTACCTGTCATTTTTACTTAAATTGCAAAGACGGCGCACATTACAGCAGTAAAAGTTCACAGGATTTTGAGAAAAATATTTTGATCTCAAGTTTGTAAACAATTGAAGCATTCGAGACATATAGCCTAAATGTAGACTTCCTGCTAATGTATACCTGCCAACATTGTGAAACCTAAAATCGGGACAAAAAGACGCACGCACGAGTCGTTCGTCGGAGGGCCAGGGGGCGGGGGTCCTAGCTGGGGTTCAAGGGGGCGCTTTGAAGCTGTACAGATTTCAACAAAGTATAAAAGCCAAGGAAACATTATTTTCATACTTTCAACTGATGTATTAAAGGTTGAAAAAACCCATAGCCATGTATTGTAATGAAGTGAGCATGTGCATACTTCCTGGAGTTGGTAATTTATTCATGATTGCAACTCAAGTAGATGAGGGCCATGGCAGCCTGGTTCAAGGGCCCCTTAAGGGCACTGATGGGACCCTAGTGGGGGTTGAGGGGTAAAGCCCTACCCACTATAGTAAGAGGACTTCTGCACATCCAACACCACAGGAGAGACCATTTCAATAGGTAAACTAACAGCAAAATGTTGTACTCAGGGGTATAAGTGTGTCCAAAATAAACAACATGTTTGACATTATGACCCCCTGTAAGGGCCCAAGTCCTGCTCATGGGGACCAGCTTGGGTGCACTCTACTCCTGGGGGTCCCTTTTTAAAAGTTGATGCGGTTGTAAAGGAGCAAAAACACAATAACTTAAATTTTTGATTAAAATGAAAAACTTGTTCCGTTTATGAGATAAATGGCTTTTTGTATCCAATATTGCTATACATTTGTATTGGAATGTACATTTTGAAATTGACCTACTGACCCTACGGTAGGTCACAGTTGGCCGATTTCATTATATATGATGGGTTATGAAATTATAATAATTTAATCAATTTTAGCATTCTTACTTTTTTTTTTTGAGGGGTATCATCAACCCCCTCTCATTATTATCCAACTCGCACCATTATTTCTCTTGGTGCAAGAACAATACATTGACTCTATCCCTTTACAGTGGCATAAAAGTAGCCAGTTGGTGCACCTAAATTAATAGGGAACCTGTCACCTGACCCGTTTTTTATTCTAAGGTGTCATTGAGGATTTTTAAAAAAGTGTTGAGTGTGTTGAAGTCACTGTAAGAAGCTGGGAACCACCAATAAAATAGAAGAAGAATGGTGGCGACTTTTGTAAGATTTTGGCTCAAATATGTGTTCCAAGAGCACAAATATATATTGACTACATGTCCCCTTGCGACTTTCCTTGCGTTTATTAACAGTTTTTTTGAGATTCTGGCCCAAATATATGCCACAAGACCATAAATATTGGCGACTTTTCCTTGTATTTTATTTTCAATATCTCAAAATCGGGACGTCCCGATTTTTGGCCATTTTGAGAGTTGTAAATCGGGACGATCCCGACAAAATCGGGACAGTTGGCAGGTATGCTAATGTATTCGTTGTTTCTGAGAAGAGATACTTTTCTCTGAGTACAATAATCTAAAAACATGTATACAAACGCTAGAAATATAAACCGCTCCTTTTATTTCTTCATCACGGTCCTCTCAATCCGTCTTCGTCAATTCAGACCAACTCGCTTGCAGCTTAACTGGCACATTGTACTAGCGACACAAAGACAAAGGAGTGCAATTATTAACTACTATACCGCCATGTATAATGTATCCAAATGTTGCGGACTTACAGTACTAAGGAAAACATATTTCGTGAACAGGAAAAATATCGGAATCGAAAATGCACAAACCTACTTGAATTAACCCTGCTCGAAACAAACTTACCAATAAGCGTCGAGAATTAATCCAAAATGAATCAGGAACGGATAGATTTATATATGAGCAACCTTATCGATGTGATTATTGCAACAAATGTTTCTCAAATATTTGTGACAAGATCCGGCATGAGAAGATCCACACGAGAGAGGAACCTTATCAATGTAAATATTGCAGCAAATGTTTCTCAGAAAATAGTCACAATACCACACACGAGAGGACCCATACTGGAGAGGCACAGTATCAATGTAAATATTGCAGCAAATGTTTCTCAGAAGGTGGTGCCAAGATCAGCCATGAGAGGACCCACCTTGGAGAGAAACCGTATCAATGTGATTATTGCAACAAATGTTTTCCAAAAAAGAGTGAGAAGATCAGTCATGAAAAAAAAAAACATGCACAAAACAGAAGCCGCATTGATGTAGTTAGCGATGACCTACAAAGTAAAAATGCAGTATGTGCATTTATAAAGCATAGCAGATACTCCCATTAACACATTAAACGTAAAATTTCACTTCAATTCACCCCGTGCAAAAAACGTTGTATGTACATATGTTTGATATAGTAGACACTGCCTTTAGTTAAGGAGTAAAATTGATCATCTGCTCATTTGTGCAGTTACTAGCTTGCAATGTATCTACAGCTGAGTGCACATACTGAGGCAGCTGTAGTTACTGCAGTAAATGTTTCTCTCAAAATAGCAGCAAGACTAAAGGTGCGTTTACAGTGTAACGAATTGGGGGTAACGACAAGCAACGTAGATCTGCGTATTGCAGTTTTGACTTTTATGCCCGTCATTGTTAGTTAAAAAGTCAGTTAACGCTCACACACGCTGCTAGCCACGCACACTATCGTTACTATCAGTCGTTTTCAGTTACAACTTTTTAGTTGTAAATACGTTACCCTTAATGGAAACAAGTCGTCACAGTGTAAACGCACCATTAGCATGATATGAGAGAATCCATAACAAGTGACAAACAGAGTAGACAATAACAAAATGATTGAATGCATTATCTTATTATGAACATCTTATACCATTAAAAGGCTTTTTATTAATGCTTATGTTCTGAACATTAAAATAATACAATAATTAAAAACTATATTCACCATGTTACAATTAATTCCAACATTTTGAAATATACAGCTGTTATTTCAGTACTGATATGAAGCTAAAATCCAGGGGAAACCACTATTATAAATTTGGGCATTTACCAAGAAATTTATAAAGGGGAACCTGTACTCACTTTTGTCACATAAACTCTATGTAATGATAGCCATCTTTGATTGTTTGCTCATGTAGGCGACTTATTGTCCTCCAGCATTTTATGGATGGCACGTGCAACATTCCCGTGGGAATATTGGTGTTCCTAGCTTGGAGCAACTTGTAATATATGTAGGCTCTGCTGCAAATACACATATTTTCAAAGTGTCAAGCCAAGATTTACATGATCTGCCTCACCCCGAAAGGGGGGACTTTGCATAACTTATCAGTTTTGATTTTATCATTTCATCTGTTACAACATTTTCCAAGCTTTAAAATGACACCTTGTTGAAATTGATGAAGGGGATTAAAAGTTATAACTGAAAATCTGCTGGAAATTCTTATTATTTTCTTTATTTTTTGCTGCCTATTTTCACCAGTTTCTTGACAAGTGTTCTGTCGCAAAGTCTCCCTTTTCGGGGTGAGTCATCACATATAGTTTTTGGGCTTGTTTCTAAACAAATCTGAAGGTACAGTAACTATGCTTTATAAGTGATATATCAAAATGGTCTATTTCCATATTCGGACTAGCAAACCTTCAGACTATTGAGCTGTGTTTTTCGGACCAGCAAGCCTTTTTTCAAGGTTATATTTTCCTCATCGAGTAAAGTATTCAGACTAGCGAGTAATCAGACTAGCGAGCTGTCAGACTGGCGAACTGTCGGACTAGAGAGCCTTTGGACTGGCGAGCGGAACCCCAGATAAACTATCAGGTCATAAGACCCAACTTTGTGAGTGATATTAAAACTAGCATCGTTTGCAATTTGCTTTTTTCACCATGACAAATTATCTTTTAATCACATACATTTAAAACAGTGGTTACCACACCATAGAATTATCATCTAATGACAAGGATTATAAATAATTGGGCACAAATTATACATATCTACACTTAGCGCATTATATATTAATGAAAAAACATATTTACATATAAGTGAATAATATATTCATTATGATTTATCTTGCATAATTAACAGCCTGAATTACCGAGAAAGACTTATTATTACATAAAAACAATTCTTACTGAAACCAAGAAAAGCAACATGCAGTTTACAAACATGTATAATGATTGCTTAATCAATCTGTCTGAGGAGCAAGAGTAAATAGAGCATTTTGGTCAAATTTTGAAAAAAATATTTTTCAAGACATGTAATAAACTTATTACATTTTACTAATTATCTGTTAAATAATATTCAAAATAATTCCTTGACATGTTTTTACATCTGATTCAAATGAACAATGTGATTCCATTCTGCTTTTACAGCATGAGATTTAGGATGGCCACCAAGCTTTGTACAAAATGGGGTAGTATCAATCTCCAAATTCAACATTCACACATATCTATTCATTTGAAAAGCATCTTTCCAATAGCTGCCAACATGCTTAATTTTGGAAAAATTATCCATCCATTGAAGAATTTTCCCAAAACTTACTCCGTCCAAGAAATATACATAAAAATAATTCATTATGGTATACTGTGAGGGTGGACTGAATTTTGGCCATAACTATTGCACTGAATGTTGACAAGGTTATCCAAAACTCCCGAAGTCCAAGAAATGGACATACCATGCATGCAACAAGACAATCAAAACTTCACCTTTAAAACAACATCCTTCTCAACATCATCTGGTTTTGACAACTTCCTTCAAGGTCTATAACATCATATCCTAGCAAAAGGGAGATGGTTCAACCAGCACTGATGGTCACTTGTAAGTGTACATTTCTGGTTGTTTGAAATAATTTTGTCAATTTTTACCAACCTAGATGAATGAGAGTATACACATCAATGCAAGTTCATAGTTTTTTAACTTATTGTGTGTGCACCAAAGTGCATCACAAATCACAAATATTGATAAGTATGATGTGATTTTTTGGTCATTTTTCTGAGCTTTGACAACAGATTTAATGCATTAAAATGGTAATGTAACAGATAATTTATGCAAATATAGCACGTGGCAGCCTTTGAACTCAATGAGATTCGGAGAGATGATATCAATACGGCCGGGAAGTAATGACGTCACATTTATGATAATTAGCAATCTGGTTCCAAACAAATGATCATGTCCACTGATCATACATATTAACAGTATAGGCATACGTAAACATACAAATAAAACTGATTTATCTCGGTTTGAAAACGAAACTAAAGGAAGGGGTCCCGTCCTGGCGTTTGATCACAACCTTCAGCATTACACCCAGCATGTTTTCCCTTATTTTTGTTTTAGACGAATGTTATGGTATAAAAATAGGAGTCTTAACTTTTTTCCCCATAGACTTAACGTGTGGCAAAATTGTCCACCCCGTTTGTTTGGAACCAAAACGCACGTGTTGGGTGATAAATTATGACGTCACCACTTCCCTGGCGTATTGTATATAATGGTACTTATTAGAGTATTATCTAGTAATAGTTTACCTTCAATCAAGGTAAATATAATCACCAAGATTATATTTAACTAGGAATCAAATGAAGACCAACTTGTGTGGGGCAAAAACACACCTCTTCCCTAGTTTGTTAGTACATATCATGCATATTTTCTCTACTTTGATCACATATATCAGCTGCATTATATGAATGATTTGGGTCATTCCATGGCAAACGTCATAAACATTATCAAAATGTTACACAATCATCCTTGAATTTAGATGAGCTTGAGTTTTTTGTTCAAGGGCTGCTACAGACCTTGAATAAATCCAAAGGTTATTCAAATTCAAAGGCAAGAATGTGTAACATTTTGGTAACATTCATATGTGGCCGTCCAGCCCGTATGAGCAGTAAATGCCAGAAACTTCATTTTGCGCTACACATGAAAACACATGTCAAGGTCGTTATTTGCCGAAATTGATTTTTTGACAGATTCACAATCCTTGTGCTTACTACAAAATACTAGCAAAGTTTCATTTCAAGAAAATGATAGGAAATGTGAAATAAATCTGTATATTTTAAAGACAATCAACAGAAAATATAGGGCTTACTAATCTTTGAACGCGTTTATCTCAGTTATACGTTTTACTCCCTGACAACCTTTGACGGACAATAACTTGACTTCTGGAAATCGTGTGAAGTTCATTAAGGTGTCATTTTAATCCTTAAAGCATATGGTCTTTGCAAATATTTAAAAAAGTGAAAATGACTAGAGATGGCATTTACGGCTGGTTTGGGATGGACGGTCACATTTGCTGTGGAATAAATAACCCATCTACATTTAAACATTTAAATTTCAACTTGCTAAAGTTTACACATCTTGTATGTTGCAATCAAAAATCAGCAAACTTTTGATGTCCATAAATAAGAACACAAATGGATATATGGATATCAAAATAATGTGCGAAAATAACTGTTTTTTAAAAGCTTCACATTACCCTGAATAAAAACATACCAATATGTTAGCAAATGGTGCATTACACATAAAATGTATATTTTGTGGACAACCTCAACATGTCTGTGGAAGAGACCATCAAGGAAACATAATATGAAACCTATGTTAATACAAATATTCTAATAACACAGATGATTCTTAGATCCCTCACATTGTTTATACAGAGTGAAAAATCTTGATAATAAAAGAGATTTTAAGGTACTTAAAAAGGAAATCTACATAGGATTCACAATAAAGCCGGTTTCAGTGCGTCTATCGTGGTGGTCACACGACCAGCGTGACATCACCCCTATTTCCCTACAAAGCTGTTTAAGTAGAGTCTGCTTGTCGCACATGCAAAATTTTTAGACAAGGACAACAAGCCAATATATCAATTACCCTGTCCTGATGGTCGCAACAACACATCATTTTGTGTTGGAATAAATTCAACTTTTTATACGACAGACAGACCGGCAATATGCAAAAGCATTGTCCTACATTACTACAACTGAAAATTGTAAATGCTTGGTTGTCTGCCACAGCTACAAGCGTGTTAGCAACTCTGAATCCATCTCAGCCTGGGAAAGCTGATATAATTTGTGCATGAAATAAAACTTGCAAAGTCAAGATTTATGCCCTGTCACTAACTATCAAACTTGTGTCCGTTTAGAAATACAAGAGCAGCCCATGCCAGACAACAATATGGAAACAAGTGCCAATATTCCTCCTCTTACACTTCCGTAGAAGTTTCGGATCCTGAGAGTAAGTTCAAAAGCATTTTAGGGTGATTCCAAAGTAATTTTTGTGACCAAAAAAGTGAAAAATTTCACTTTTAAATGGCTTCAGCTCCTAGCAAAGACATTCTTTCCATGAGCTTTTTGTTGATAATATTGCCCACTGGTGGGACCAAGATATGTAGGTGTTTGAAAACAAAATTAATTGCCAAAATCCTGAATAAAGTTCATGTAACGTTCGGTAACGTTTGTGACATCGCACGGATATGTTTTTTTGCTGTTGCTCTAAATGACTTAAAAGTAAAACTTCCCTGACACGTTAGCTTATTTTATATTACACTTTCCACAGATGATGGGCAACATATTTGCAATAATTTCATGAAGTTGTATGAAATTCTATTGTCAGGATTGCTTTTAATGCATTGTTTTGTTTGGTAACATTTGTGAAATGTTGGTGCAACTTTTTGATAATGTTTGTGACATTTTTGAGTTAAAACTTGTGCTCATTCATGCATGGATAGAAAAACTTCACAATTTCTGAAAAACCTGCTTATATGGTCAAATAAAAAGCTGATTTTTTGCTTGAAGTCAAAAAAAGTTTCTATTTCCGTGGATTGAACCTTTAGCTTGTTTGACAACTCTAAGTTGGTTGCTGCAAAATTTCCATGGTGATAGAAGCTAATATTTTGGGACATAACAGTACCACTGAAACAGGTGGAACACCAGCCATACATACACAGAATTGAGATAAACCTGGACCTAGCTCAGTCCATAAAGATGTGCATTGATTTTTCACATATAGATTGCCCAATTATCTCTGCAAGTATAAAAATTAATAAAAATAACACAATTGCTGATAAAAGTAAAGCATTTATCCCGATCAAGCTGCATTGAAAAAGTACAAGTATCTTTTAATACAAAATTCTGGAAATGCAAAGTTAAGCCTTAACCAAATTAGTCCAATGAATTTTGCATTAAAGGAGTTCTCTTTTAAAAAAAGCAAAATATCTATTCAAATGATATGAATATACAAAAAGGACTTTTTTTTTCATTGTAGGGCTGAGACATGAACCAAATAAATGTCTTCAATTTGGAACAGATCATGTGGCCTCCAGTTTATTTAAGCCAAAAGGTTATCAGGTACTAAATGCATAGGTTTTATATTAAATTCTCTAGCCAAATGGATGGACTATTATTGGGGACTATTGTCGAGAGCTTCGAAAGTACATCCATGTAGATTCCTGGGATGTACACCCATGTACATTCAACTCAATCTTTTCGTGCACCTCACACACTGCGTGTGCGTTGACATGCAAATTGGTAGTAAGCGATGGTATAATGCGTAGATGCAGTTGAATACGCAGCATAAATCCACACCTGGTTGACACGTCATCGTGTAGACACAATATCAACTCCTGCAATGTACATCGATGTACATTGCAAGCTCTCTTGTAGTTTTCCCCATTATCAGTTTAAGTGTAGGTAAGCTGCATCAAAGCAGGATTCATACAGTTTGAGGCATGAAGTTCCATGACTTTTCCATGACAAAATGTGTTCGTTCATCTCGAGCCAGCCGTAAATTCGGCAAGGCATTGAGCCCAACGTATGACTACAACACACTGTTTTGACCATAAAGATGTACAGAGCTGGAGGCCAAAACATTGTACATTAGGCATGCTTGCTTCAGAACACCTCTAAAATTTTATTTCAAGAATATGATTCGGATTAGGAAAAATATCTATTTTATTCTGAGGACCATATTTACAGCTGGTATGCAATGAGTGGTTACAATAAGGAAATTCCATGCCTTTGTTTAAGAAGAATCACTTAATAGGGTCAAAATCTTTCTAAATTTCATGTTGGCTAAATGCATTTTGGTTCAATTCCATTTGTCTCTTTAAAGTTTCCTTAATGCATGAATCACAATTTTACACAAAACATGACTTCTGACATATTTACCATTTTTCATAACTTTTCCAGGTATTTACTAATTGCACATGATTTTCCTGTGTAAATGCGCTCTAACTTGTCTACTTAAGAAATCAAAGGTTAGCATTACTGTCTATGTTTGCAACATATTCATATAAATTTCTTTCTCTATTCATACCAAATTAAGTATATCAAGAGTAAACTCAATATAACAAGGATGTAAACACTTTGAACAAATCATTTAGAAATAAACCATCTTTACCATAAATCACTATAGAGTTGTACATATTAATCTACCTTCAAAATCTTGACAGATAGGCCTGTGCCTTAACATATCAGCCATCTTGTGACATGGGCGTCATTTCATTTTGAAGTGTGGGGGGGTCCAGGGGGCAAATAAATCGTTTGTATTCAAAACAGTGGGGGGGGGGGACACCTGATATTATGTCCCCCACCCTTCAAAATGTGGGGGGGATGTGTCCCCCTGTCCCCCCCTGAAATGACGCCCATGTCTTGTGAGTTGAATCTAGTAAATTATGGTCACAATATCCCATACAGTGTTCATACAAACATTTACGAATTTGCATTGCGTGTAAAGACATTTTCAAAACCAATATTTACCAATTTCTACAAACACAGTTTCGCAAAAAAAAAAAAAATTAAAGGTCATATGAAGTATTGTAACCAATGTTTCAGCTAAGGTTTTTGAACTTGCGCCAGTTCCAGCAATTTTAACAAAGTTGACAAGGTGCTTGCGCCAAAATCATTAGCTGTGGCTGAAAATTAGCTCAATAAAGTTAGAAAAATATCTTTCTCACACATTTTCAGAAACTTCTTGCGCCAAATTTACTGCTTCTGCGCCAATGGCGCGCTATACGGCCTTAGCGGAAACACTAATTGTAACCATAGCTCAAGTTAGGACCATAAGTTAATAGTCCCATTCGTTTTTATCAATGCATTACATTCTGCCAGTTAATCACATGTCATAGAATAGCATCCTGGCATCTGATTGGTCAATTTTGGATATTCCATCTTACTCCCTGGAGTGAAAGATTACCTTTGGAGTAAATAATGGAATCGACAAAATATCATTATACAGCTACATCGCATGTTATTATGATTCCTTTTCTTCAATTTATTGTCAGCAGCTACAACTGGATCTGAAGAAAAAGTACTGCTATCAGGTCAAAAATATAATTAAACTGGAAAGATTACTTGCACACCATAGACACTCCACAATATGATCTAAATTTATTCCAGTTACAACGAGTATGTCAAATTCAACAACCCTAACTGACAGAATATATAATGTATGCAGTTTTGTGTTGTCTTTTACTGTACATTTTCCCACATTTGTGTCCCGTCATATCGAAAGGTACTTTAAGGTCGGCAAAATCAAAATTTATTTTTTGGTCTCATCTGAAAGCTGAGATTTTAAGCTTTAAAATGACACCTTGCTTTTGGTTATTGGATGTTCGGTTGCGAAGCTACACCCAAATTGGTAAAAGGCATCGAGCTGATTCGGAAAACTATAGTTCTGAGAAAATCGAGTTTAAAGTTTTTGTACTTAGTAAATCTTGAATGGAGAGATGATTTTTAGCTTGGTTTTTAATACATTTTACTTATGTTTTGGATGTTGGAACCTGATTAATATGATAGAATACACTTCAGTGATAACATTTCTGATGAAATTAGAAATTCGACATTGGACGTGATTTTTGACAATGATTAACTTCAATGGCCCGTATCTCGTAATTTACTATGCCGGTATTAAGGTACCTTTAGATATGACGGGGCACATTTTAGTGAGAATCCATGAAGAATCCTCTTTCTGAAACACATCTAAGGAATTTTCAAAAAGGAGTATCAGTACTTATTGCCATCTTTTAGTCGCACAATCTAAGTTTATTTTATTTTTCAATATTTTTCAGAAGTTCAGATAGATCACGTAAATTTTTGAATTTACTACACAAACGACTGAGCAGAATCTTGTTACCTGCAGTATTTGCTGCGACTCATGCTGGATTTAAAATGCTGATTTTCATGATTGTCATTATGAAAAGCCTCAAAGTTTTGCACATGCACTTGAAAAGCACAAATCAAATCATATAACATTTTATTTCCACTGGAGGTACAATTAGCCACCCTCAATGCAGGACATTATCCCATAGGATTGACAGTGGTCAAAGTAGTATCTTGCTAAGTGCAAGTTGCAATAGAGACAGTCACCGACTAAATAAACGAGCGTATACAGTTTGCGTACTTAAATGAAACTGCATGCGTGATTCTTGCCTCATGTTCAAGATTTATAACCTCTTACAAGCTTTCTAAGCATGACATGAAAACATCTACAAATACAATCATTTAGTCTCCATGTGCAACATTAAAATGGCCATAAATACTGATCAGATTCTAACACTTTCATAAGTAACATCCATTTATCAAATGTACATCTTTTGTTCAAATTCTATTTTACCCCCCAATTCCAGAAGCCTCCCATAGATTTTTGTGATGATACATGCATTCCAGCTGTCATTTTACTTCCAATTCCAGAAGTGCCTTCCATAGGGAGGGGGTGCAAAATATATCTGGAATAGCCCATTGTGAGCCCTCCATGACAAATGAACCACAGCATGCACTAATGTACTCTATACTCTGTCGTCGGGAGACATGGGATTTGAAAATATATTGTCCAAATCCAAGACAATCTTCTATTAACTGTCTCCTGACAAGCCACTTTGTACTGGAAGACCTGTGGGGTTCACACACAAGCAGACTGAAGGCTTTGGTCACAAGGTATGTACTTCTGTGTTGCATTCTGAAGATTAAATATATATAGGCATCTCCTGCGTCACTCTTTGAGGCACTGTATAGAAAAAGAAATAGATACATGGTATAAGCAGAAATGCTTGAAAGCAAAAAAGTCATTTACTATAGATATTTAAAAGGTAGCTTCACCAACCAGAATTTTACCATGACATACTAACAATAACTTGTGACAATATAAGAATGATACAATCCATTTCATAAAGGTTGATATACTAAGTTACAGTAATTGGAGCTACGAATGGAGATACAAATAATCATAACAAATAGTGACTATAAAAGGTACTGGATATACTTCACAAAGAGTTACAAATGTTTGAAGGTTTCTAATGGTGCATTCATAGTCCAACGATTTCACAACGATTTCATCGCACGACGTCTGTCGATACGCAGTCTTCAAACGCGCTGCGCACACTGCGCTATAACTCTTGAAGACTGCGTATCGGTAGACGTCGTGCGATGAAATCGTTGTGAAATCGTTGGACTATGAACGCACCATAAGATGTGCATAATTACTGAATTCTACCAAACACCAATCGTGCCGTTTGAAGACGAGCTCTTGCATTATTTATGCAAGGCGTATTGGTAACCATTTTCATTTATTTACTATACAGGGCGTCCCAGAAAGAATTAACTCCTAGCTTTAACGGGTTATAACTATAACAAAATACAATACAATCACAAAATGTTAATTGAAATATAATGTACAGGTCATAGACTATTTTGTGTATGAAAATCATGTGATATGGTTCAATGGTTTTGATGATATGCTCGATTGCGTTACAAGTGGTGTAAAAGGCTTCTGTATAAGTTTCAATTTGAAGGGAGGGGGTCTAAGGGTTTTCCCCGCTTCATAAAAACGCAGAAGAAACCGAGCAAATGCATTTTGATAATCTATTTTACATCCTTTGCGGTCATTTTGATGAAAAAACTAGAGGGGTACCACCTAAGGTGGGGTTAGGGTGGGTCGTCAAAGTTGGGGTGTAGGGGGAGGGGGTTGGGGAAATCCCGGAAATTTTTAAGTCGCCATTTTGAACACTTTATACAGGCTATAAGAATCAAACTTACAAGACATATTAAAAACATCACTTTTCTTCTTAATTACTAAAAAAAACCGACGAAAATCCGTTATTTAGAAGTTTATAGCAAAATTTGATTTTTTGGTGACCGTTTTGCCATAATGCAATTTTGCCTGATTTTCCAATACGAAAGTAGTTTATGACGTCATAATTACCCAACGCCTTGGCTGATTTTCATGATCTTAGTATCGTTGGATAGGGAAGGATCATACCTATCTAGTAATAGCAAAACCAAGTTCATAGGTGTTCTGTTCTAAACTATAAGGGGGGTTGCAACACCCTTCGGAGGATGTGTTACAATAAATAGCTCAGGAGGACAAGGGTTAACACTTCTTATAAGTCAATTTACCTATTATAGGTACTATGTTTATCCCTCCAAGTGTAATAAAAGTACGTGGTGATTCACTGAATACACTTTTAACGTATAAAATTCAAAATAAATGAATAAATAAAACACACACACCATTTCACCAAACTCAACCCCCAACACACACTTTCATATACCTGAAATATGTATTCTCTTTAATGATTGCTAACAATTAGAATGCTGCTTAGTACCCATCAATTGATCCTGAATATAATAAGGTGATTAATGAACATTCCACATCTTATATTTTACGTATTTCTTTATTTTGAGAAATAAAATTTAAGGTTTAAATTGAGTTTTGAAGGAAATATCTGTCTGATCATCAATATTGAAACTTGGACAGAAGCCTTTTACACCACTTGTAACGCAATCGAGCATATCATCAAAACCATTGAACCATATCACGTGATTTTCATACACTAGATAATCTATGACCTGTACATAATATTTCAAGTTAAATTATTCGATTTAATTGTATTTTGTAAAAGTTATGACCCGCCAAAGGTAGGAGTTAATTCTTTCTGGGACACCCTGTATAATTCGTTTTGTCTCAAAATAAACCATAATTATGATGAATTCCAAATTTACAATCACATATACAATGCTTGTGATGACTTAAAGTTGATCGTAGACTTGACCCTTTGACTTGACCCTGACCAGTTTTCATTATACTCTACCGTGTACTGCTAAAATGTAAATTTTGCAGAAAATGTTATATCTTCACTAAATAAGCTCAGAATTACTTCATATTTTTGAATTTTCCATAAAAATTGCAAAATTTTGATATGATTGGGTTGATATTTCAAAATCCAAAAATTTGAGCTAAAAATGTCAAAATTTTATTGTATTTTTTAGCTAAAATTTATAAAAATTATATTTTTCTAAATTTCTGGGTTTTTTTTAAACATTAAAATATTGCATGAACACAATCAACTATAAATATAAATGTATTTTCAGAAAAAAAAAAGCCAAAAAGGTCATTACAATTTTTATCAAAAATTGATATTTGTACAAATTTTGTAGAATATAGCACATAAAATCATGTGCAATAGCAAAAGGGTTTTCACCTTTCAGACACACCATATTGTGTAGTGTAACATCTCAATACCACTAAATATTCTGATACTCATGCCGATACATAGGCGTTGCGGGTTTCTGATACAGGTTCCAAATGCCGGTATACCGGCCCAGCTCGTCGATTTCAAACGGTTAAAAAGATATTTTAAATGCATTTAATTGAACATCTTTCATGATTGTTCGTAACTTTATGAAAAAATTTAGTACTTTTTCTTAAAAGAACGGTTTGTGATACTTGTGAACGTTCGTAACTCTCTGGGAATTGCTGGGAGTATGACTATTTGTAGCATCAAAAAATCCCTACTGACCTTCCCTATTTTTTCCCTTTATTTATGCTAATCAAGAACTTTTTTAAAAACCTAATAAAACCTACCGCAGGCTTTAAGTCAAGTCTTGTACAACAGCATAAGTACTTTCTCCATCTAAAAGAAAAATGAAACAACACAATTACAATATCATAGGCATTGATACTACAAGAAAGACAAACTTATTCAATCACTGGACCACTGGGATTCATGGGCAATGCAAAACTTTCACTGATTAGCTTTATTATATGAGTTTGGTAATCACTTCAGTATAGCTGGTCAAATAAATAACCCATTCAATTCCTTGTACTGCCTCACATAATGTACAAAAAGGTGAAGGGGACGGCCTGTAATTCACAGGTCGGAGTGCCCATCTCTCTTATGAAGCGTTGGGGCCAGACTCCACAATTTGTTATATTTGCGGTGAGGGGTTCGCCACACCTCCGTCCCACGAGTCAGTTACCTTCCCGGCATTGAAGAAAGCCAGTATCCATTTGACACCTGGGTGGAGAGGAGCACATTAGGGTAAGTATCTTGCTCAAGGACACTACACATGTCAACCACTGGATTCGAACCCACGACTCTCAATGCCTGGTGATTAACCGTCAGGGACTTATCTGCTAGGCTATGCATGTCCCCTGTACAAATACTATGGGGTCCTTATTCATATTTGAAGGCCGCATGGATTCCTTAATAAGTAGAAGCTCCAAAATATTTTGTATTTTCTACACAAAATAAATATATCAACACAGAATATGTGAATGGTGCGTTCAGAGTCCATTGATTTCATCACTGAAACATTGTTCGATGTCTACTAATGCATAGTCTTAAGAATTTAAAGTGCACTACTATAGTAGTACCTATCAAGACTGCATATATCTAGAGATGTGCTTTGATGACATTGCTAGACTTTAAACATGCCATTAAGTTAACTACATTCAGCACATGCATATGGGGCAGTCACAAGCATACAGAGGAGAATGTGGAAGATGACAGATTAATTACACAAGTATTTTAATTGGAGTTGCCCGACTTACGACTACTTGGTACCATTAGTGCAGGCAATTCCAGACTTACGCACACGGTGCATCATTTTGGTAAAAAAACACCTTTGTCAAGAAGATGCAGACCTTTTATTAGCTGGCATTTTACAATTACAGCTTTGATATAACCATACAATGAAACAAATATTGCAAACAATAAAGTAAATGAATGCCCTCCTAGAGTCTTGACCAATGGTGCGAAGTTGTCTCAACTGCTAAATTCATGTGTTAATAAATCAGCTGTTTATTTTGTTTTAAATTCTTTAAAAATCTGTAGGGATTTAGACCTTGGTCAGCACATTTACATCAAAAACTAACTTGGGCACCCTCCCACAAGTTGTATGTCCATTCGCTGCAATTTTGAAGACTGCGTAAAGATATCTGTTTATACTCAATCACCTTGACAGAAACAAAGAACAATTTGCATGCAAATAATGACACCAACCAAATTTTGCAAAACACCTGTGCATTGTCAGATACAATCAGGAACAAAAAAGAGCATTTGTGAAATAAAAACTCTGATAACATGCCATAATATGACATACATGTATCACATGCACAAGTTGCATTCAACGACCTTTGACACAAGCTTCATGACCTTTTGACACAAGCCAGTAACTTACATGGATCACTTTGATTTGTTAGTAGAATAAAGCTGAATAAAAAGAAACATGTATTCAAAGATTGGTAAACAAATGCTTGATTGGAGTAAAAATCTAAGAACTATGATGATATTGATAGTTAAAAGAAAACTATGCTACACATAGTCATACAACTATTGAAATAACCATGATAGTAGATAAAGTAGGTAATGGCCACAAATATTGAATATGTAATACAATATACGCGAACCCCACTGTTTGTAAATTTGCCATACACCAACAATTATGAAGCTTGGTGATATAAAGCACTCTCCCTGGTCCCCTTTATCAATGTTGACTGTATTACACGTACGTGTACACAACATTGATTTATATAGGAGGGTTAGGAGGGGATTGAAAAAGTTTTGTAAACGATAATATCTTGAAGTTTTGTAAAAGATAACACACGCCATTTTACACAGATAGGCCCACTTTTTTTGTTGTCATTGTGTATAAAGTAAATGTGTCCCAACAAGTTTTGCAGAAAAATTAAGATTGTAATTTTATTTAAAGTGCATAATCTATAAAAACCATTTGTGTACCGCCGCGGCAAAAGGGTCCAGTTGTCGGCTCGTACATGTTGCTCCTTGTAGCATATCTAATGTATGGTATTTGTATACATCAGATATGCTACAATGAGCAACATGTAGGAGTCGACAACTGGACCCTTTTGCCGCGGCGGTACACATTTGTACTCATATTAAAAATATTAATGTTTTATGATTTTGGCCTCTGCTCTATATATGCACACTCTTCTCAACAGTTAGGGTTAAAGACACTAAATGATATGACATATGTTAGCCATTAACAATGATGAATACATGACCTATGAGTCTGCTTTAGCCTACTACAATGTAGCATTTATTATAGCACCCTAGCATCCTTGCCTAATTAAGGACCTCAAAGACTACACTTCAGGAATCTCACACACAACTTTTTTCTTTAGTGAGCGCCAGGCGATTTTTCCCCTATGGTTCCCAGCTTTTCGTGCCTGGTGGGACAGAAAAAATGAGACCCATGTGATGGTATTTTTCCCTACTAAAGCGCTTGGGTCTTGCCGTGTACAATTTTTTGTCTCTTGTATGAGTCAATAGTTATGAAGAAAATGATTGGAAATGTAGATATATTTGGAAAAACAATACATATTCATCAGAAGAAAATCAAACAAAGTGTTCTTTTATTGATAAATTCTTGATTTCCAAATGAAAATATTATATGCAATTTTGGAAATGGCTCCTGGTTCCCTGGAAATTTTGAGGACCAGGAGCTGCTTTTTTTTCAGATTTCTGGCTCCTAGTCCTTGTCCATTTAAGAAAAATAAAGCTTGCCAAAACAACCTTTACAATTCATACAACCCAGTCATAAAAATATGTGACCATCCACCACGACCCTCCAGTAAAGTCTGCTTTACTGGAGGTTTGTGACTGATGGTCACATATATGAACTTTGAGACAATCCAACAAACTGTTGAGTAATGTTTTGGTCCGAATGAAAGCCCATATTTCCATTCTGCAAAAATTCAAAGTTGTGAAGAATAAGTTGTGTGACCAAAGTTTAAATTCCCATTATAGAGATTCAATTAACCAAACAAAGTGAAGTATCTTCTTTATGTTAAGTTGCTTTGTAAAACATTGTATAAAAACCTAAACCCTAAAATCTGTTTCTCAAAGCTGTGTGTATTATAAATATTATATAAATACTAAATGGTTAGATAGACCAGAAAAATGAAGAACTTTGTCTCAGTTTCAGTTAAGGAGATTAAACGAGTAATCGTTGAATCGTAATTTCGAACCTGCGAGGGGCGTAGCCCCGAGCAGATTCGAAATTACGAATCAACGATTACAAGTTTAATCACCGACTTAAACCATTGCCCAATTTAAGCACCTGCAATTTGAATAACTGTAGATTCGTACGT
>JXSR01S023725.1:15466-28695 GCA_000969725.1 Ophiothrix spiculata | reverse complement strand
TTTCAAAACTTTTCAAACCAAAAATATAACATTGTTCACTAAGAACAAGTATGTGGTGAGTTTATTTCCAAAAGGGCCTAAATCCACTTTTGGTCAAAATTGAGTTATTGATGCCATAGTATAGTACTATAGTAGTAGTTTAATGGAACCATGCCATTTTCCCCTAAAGTTGCTTTCATTGAGTTTACCAGTACACAAAAACTGTGTTTGTTTCCAAAAGGGCCTAAATCCATTTCAGGGTGTAAATAAAGCTCTCAATAAAAACAAGCAACAAAGTTTTGATTTCCATAAGTGATGTCTCTGTAGTGAGAGGATCTATTCCTAACTTGTGAAGTAGTAAAAACTCAAAAATAAATTATACATGACAAAAAATTTCCATTTGCTGATTTTCAGATGGATTTAGGCCCTTTTGGAAATAAACTCTAAATGAAGAAATCATTCCCAAAAAAGAACAAAAATCAACTTTGGGTAAAATTTTAGTTATTGGTGCCATAGTGTTGTACTATAGAAGTAGCTTCATGAAACCAAACTATTTTCCCATAACTTGCTTTCATTGAGCTGACTAGAGCACACAAATTTCAGTTTGTTTCCAAAAAGGGCCTAAATCCATAAGTTTATTTCCAAAAGGGCCTAAATCCACTGCCAAGTGAAAATAAAGCTTTACATAAAAAATTAACAATGAAGTTCTGATTTCCTTGAGTATTGTCACTTTAGTTAGAGGACCAATTCCTAAAATGTAAAGCAGCAAAAACTTATCTAAATGTATAAGTGCAATGCATTGTGAGAATTTTTGTTCCAAATCTGATTTAACCGAACCAGATCTGGTTCGCAAACCAGATCAGGTTCGTTGCCCGGATTGCTTATAGTATCTTGATGAATGGACTGCGATACGCCATGTTTACGAGAAAGGTCATCAGTCCAAATCCTTTGCTCTATACAATACTAGTAAAAGGACATCTAGTACTGTATATGAAATAGAAACCATTTCAGAGTTGTAAGTAACACGCACTTTGCAGGATCCCTTCATTCAGCGTGTGTGTGGATCCCGCAAGCTACGTACTGCATACAAGTATGACTCTGAAAAGATACATCTATTTCAATTTTTATGATCATGACAGAGCCCAATATCAGTATACAAGATGCTATCTGCCTATTGGTCTGTCCAATTTTCCTGCTTGCTTTCCTGATTTCCCCCTCTATTTTTGTGGGGGCAGCCTCCCTTCTTTCCCCTATCTGGCCACGCTACTATCTGTATGTACATTTTTACATGTAGACCTGTCAAGTTATGCATTTCATAGGCTGACAGCCTGAGGTTTGTACTGGGGTGGGGGTTAAACTTTTTGTACAATATAATTATAGGTCAATTTGTCTAGAAATGACAATTAAATTTGGTCAGCATGAGCATGGGAGGGAGCAAAGAGGCCTTGAACCCCAAGAAAAAACACTGACTGTTTTTTTGTTGTTGTTGTAAATATGTGTCCCATCATATCTAAAGGTACCTTAAGGTCGGCATAGTAAATTATGAGGTACGGGCTATTGAAGCTGAGCATAGTCAAAAATCACATCAAAGGTCGAATTTCATCTGAAACGTTATCTTTCAAGTGTATTTTATCATCAGGTTCCAACTTCGAAAACATAAGACAAATGTTTTAAAAACTGAGATAAAAATCTGTTTTACCAGTACAAAAACTTTAAACTAAATTTTCTAAGAACTACAGTTTTCTGAATCAGCCCAATGCCTTTTACGAGTCATTTTAAAGCTTAAAATATAATCTTTCAGATGAGACTAAACAATCAAATTTTCATGTTGGGACCCCTAAGGTACTTTTAGATATGACGGGACACATATATCTGTTATAATGAAACAAAACAATTTTATCAAACATAGCTCAAACATCCCCTTGGAATAGCATGTTTTCCCTTTTGGTCTGCACCCGAAGGTCCCGAGTTCAATCCCCCGCCGGTGCCAAAAGTTGAGTGTGCTTGAAATTCCCTTGGACAAGGAACTAACTGCTAATTGTCTCGTGGAAACCCGTACGAAACTCAGGGAGCTGATCCGGGCAGCGATGGTGCGTATGTGGGCTGATCAAGGTTCAGGGCTGATCAAGGTTCAGCGCCCCTAGAGGTTGTCGCAGAACCTGAAATGATGCTTGGTGTGAAATAGAGCTTACTTGGGCCACAGTGGTCAGCGAACACCTGAAAAGTGTGCAGAGGCCGAGTGGTTTTACAAATCTGGGAGGCATAGCGCACTATAAATCCCCAGTATTTTTTATGAGGGTCCTCTGTCACCCAGATAGCAAAGTTTGGTTGGCCCAACATTGGCAAATGACATTGGGCCCATGTCCTTTTTTCCATCGGGCCACTATCGGTGCGATATCATTATTGGCGCGATGTAGGACCAACGTCGACATTGCGTCGGCATTCTGTAGGTTGAATATTGGGCCAATGTTGGGTCAACCAAACTTTGCTATCTGGAAACACATCGGCTTTTCATCGGCCCAACATTCAGCCAACTGTCAGAATGCCAATGTAGGAATGACGATGGCCCGATGGACAAAAGGACATGGGCCCTACGTCATTTTGCGTACATTGGCCCAACGTAAGATTTATTTGCCAGTTTTAGTGCAGGAGGAAAACCGGAGCGCCCAGAGGAAAACCTGCGGAAGCAAGTTTGGACTGGCAACCAATTGCACATACAGCGCCTGGACCGGGGTTTGAACCCGTGACAGTCCTGGGCTCATTGGTGCAAGGCGAGGGAAGTACCGCTGCGCCACCTGCTTCCCCAAATTGAGTTGGTCATCAGAGCTCCAACTCTTTAACAAAATGTCAGGAGTGTCGAGCTCCTTGAAGTCATTACATTGACACCTATTTCATAAAGGAGTACTTGAAATTGAGCTTCTCATAACACTCCTTACGAAACTCAGCAGGGTGACTTTATGAAATTAGCTGTATCATTTATATCGATAACCTTCGTCCAGGTACTTCTTGAGGACACTGGCCTAGAGATACATGGACTGCTTTTGTGAGATAGTAGCCCTAATATGTGCTCCTGGAGCATATGCTCCTGGAGCATATTGGACTTGGAATATTTTCAGTTGAAATATATGCTCCAGGAGCATATTTGATTCATTATGCTCCTGGAGCATATTTGACAAATATGCTCCAGGAGCATGTTTGACTTAGAAATAGCTAGAAAAATGATCTTGGACTTGGAGCTTAGAAATAAGCATGTTGGACTTAGAACATGCTTCAGGAACATAAACGACTTAGAAGCAAGTATTTTGAGCATATTTGTCAAATATGCTCCAGGAGCATAGGTTTAAAGTCGAACATGCTCCTGGAGCATATACTTCAACCAAAAATTTTCTAAGTCACATGTGCTCCTGGAGCATATATATTAGGGCTACTATCTCACAAAAGCCATCCGACTGGCCGTCTCATAGAGAACCCCAAAGCTTGGAAATCTAGCTAGGCTGATGTCTGATTGATGATGATGATGGTCAACTGCGGTCGAGATTAGATTGACAGATATATTTCTGGAACAGGCAGCATTTTAAACATCTAAGGCTGCGGTCACATAGAAGTATACAGTATTCACTAGATACGCTATTCGACAGTGTTTGACGGCTATATGTTATACATGCTAGGCAAGCTATTCCATTTTTTTTTATCAGTGCCCACTAAGTAACCTGATTGCATCAAATCATGTGTTTGACTGAATCTACAGGTTGTAACAGAAAAAATTATACATTGTTATCTACGCTGAAAGAATAAAGTTAAACTATGTATCATATTGTTATTTACTTATATGGAAAGTCAATTTCTTTAGCTACAAAATGCACTTTGTTTCATCCAAATTGATGGTCTACAAGCAGAGATATGGCAATTATACTGACCCTACCTTAAAACCACCTGGGCCAGTCCATCAAATTCATTTACAGGTAACACAATAATGGCACATAATTCCCAAAGTCAGCCATTCGATATTCAACATCATAACGAGGTTGTTTTTGAGGAAATAAAGGAATAGAACTCTTAATTATGGTCTTGCTCGTAAACTGCTGTATTCTTGATGTTGGACTGGACTCTAGAATATTTTAAAGAGATATCTTATATGATGAGACAACATATCCGCTAAATGGCAGAGTCAGTACGCAATCAATTTAATTCTACCCAGAGGCCAAAGAAAACACCGTCATTTCTGAACTAAATTTCTTTAAACCTCAATTTTTATCAATAATTTAGCTAGGAAAATTAATTTTAATTTCCATATTACCCTTTGAATATTATGTGTGAAAAAAATGCAAAAGGGTTATTTAATTAAACACTTTGCTGTCCACTTTCCACCAAAGATACCGAGTCTTCGATGCAATTGTTTATGCTTACTTTGGGATATGAGTAATATTTTAACCAATTTAAACATAAGTTTTATAATAAAATTATCCATTATCAATTCTTATCATATGACAAAATAAAAACATAAAAGTTATTTTAAATGAAGTGTGCCTTTTGTCATTTTATCTCACTGCATTGTTAATCTTCATCGAATCATAAAAAACTGTTTACGCTGAAATAATGGTGAAATCGGCCCAGGTGGTTTTCACCGGTCTTTACTTAAATGGACTTAACTTTTGATCCTGACCATTAAATGAGATCACTTATGCTGCTTCAGGTAGCCAATTAAATAGCTTTTCAAATAAGGGAAAGTTTGTGATTTCAATGTTTTTACTTTCCTCGTGATATCGCTAACACAAATGTATAATTTTTTCTGTTACAACCTGTAAACGCATGCCCAAGAAGAATCGTGCACCGTATACCCTAATAATATAGACTTTCTAATATGATCGCAGCCTAAGAATGCATAGTATTTGTTCAGCAAATGTCTCAATTCTTGCTGTTTGACCAAACAGCAAATTTTTTCAGTGTACCAAAAATTTAAAATATAGGCAAGGTACTAATGACATAGAACCATTGATTGTCACTTCCAGCAGCAACAGATCAACCATGAGTCTATTATTAAAAATAAGGAGTTCATGTATGTCTGCATGAACCAAAAATTGAGGGGAGGTCCAGGACTTCGTATACTGGCTCCCCGGGGACCGGCTCATGCAATGGCATAGTAATCACCTTGTTTAGGCCTTTGCCAAGGAAACCCTAGTAAGCTAAAGGAAGCTTATCTTCGACAGGCTCCAGATATTTTTTAAATCAGCTTTGAGGAACACCGGAGTACCCAGAGAAAAACCTGCGGAAGCGAGCATGGACTGAAAACCAAATGCACATAAAGCGCCAAGCACGGGACTCTAACCCAGGACCTCATTGGTGCAAGGCGAGGAAACTACCGCTGCGCCAACCCGCTCCCCCATGGAGCTCAAATTGTAGTATTCTGGTGCAGGTGGTTCCAGCCAGAATCAACTCCTGATGCTGAGATTCGCTTTACGCATAGAAACAAACTGCATTAATAATACTAAATTATGCAAATGGTAAGCCAACATGCATGCAAAGCTTCATTTGCATGTTTTCAATATTCATGCATTATGGCAAGATGCAATGCATCACGGGCAGAAACCTGAACACCCTAAATTTGATCCCCATGCTGGAATAAATGTCGTTGAGTCTAGAATCTTTTCTCTAAACCTATGGTTTGAACTTAAAGAAATAGGAAATAAATTATTACTGTGCTGGTACCTTAAAGCAATACTATAAGATTTTGATCAGAAATGATTTTCAGTAAAAACAGCCTAAAATAAAGGAATTTGACTATCTAATAGCATTTTCAAACGTATTTTGTCAAAAACTTGTTTTGCCACTGGAAAATGGATATATAAAGCATGCGTGCTTTCCTAATAATACATGCGGAATTAAATTTGGGATCCCAAATTTAATTCAACAAGTGGCAATAACAGAAAAAGTAAGCATCTTTAACTTATTTTAAGCCAAATCATTTAAAGGGTATTCATATCAAAGACAAACCCAATAAGCCAAAAAAAATCAAAAGTCATGGGTGACAGGGGCGCTTCATTTTTAACACTTTATAGTATTGCTTTAAATGTTGCTGATTATGAACAGATAATCTGTGGGGATTTTTGTCATACACATGTTACAAAACAAGATATATCCTGGACCTATGTGTACATAATGCTTTATAAATATCCTGGTAACCTTTGTCGATAGCATATCTACATCATTTATATGACTTAGTGCGTCTCATTTTTAATGATGAAAGTATCTCTACCAGGATCTCTACATTAAGCTCCAAAATTTTCTACAATATGGAAAAATAGAGAAGAACCACGGAAATGACGAAGAATACAAAAAAAAAATAATAATTAATTAATTCACAGAAAACACAATTTTCAAATAATAAAATAAAACAAACAACACAGAACAAAACAAAGCAATAAATAAACATACCATCATACAGTTTGAATCTTGACTGAAAATCATTTAGAACTAGCGTGCGAAGCGCACTGCCTGGGCAAGCTGTGGCTATTAGAGATGTTTGCACTGAGTTGATGTAGGACGAAGCACTGTAAACGGGGCTAAAATCATTTGACAATGAAAATAATCCTTAGAATCCCCATTACAATCGATATTTTGCATGGGCCACACTACTTAGACAGCCAATTGATGTATGAAAACGCATCAATATTCCTATAACGGAAAAGAACAGTGAATTCAGCTTTTAGAACACAGAAATTTTGTCAGCTTAGACATATTTAAAGAAAAGTTGATGCAGGAATAGAGAGGCATAACTTTGTCTAATGCCCCTATACCATTGGCGTGCCCAGGGGGGTGGCTTCACCATGGGGTGGCTTTGGGGGCTAACCCCCCCCCCCCCCCCCCCCCCTCAAAAATTTATCCCTTTTAGCCCCCCGCAAGGAAAAATCCTGGGCACGCCGGTGTATACAATATAAGTTCTGTGACCATATCAAAATTAGCACAGAAAAAATATTGACAAGAGGGTTCATAAAACCTGAAGAGGCAAATTTGGTCTACATATAACTGCAAAAACTATCTGTAAACTATTTGCTTGAAGAATTCACCTAAAGTTATCATCTATAATTTTTTCAGAGAAATTGATGTGTATTTCAATATGTTGTACAAGAACCCAAATTTATATTATAAAGAGTAATATTATTCTAGCCAATTGGGAAAAAATATCACCACGTTCCAAATTTAAGAGTCATTTGAATACAATGAGGCAAAAATACTATCTGTCCTACAAATTATGTAGGACACATATAATGTGTATACTTTTCCACAGTAAGTTCCCTGTCAACCCCTTCTCCTCCCCTGGATTGGTATCCTGGTGTCAATCCCAGGAGAAAGGTGGGGGAGGCTACACAGTACAAAGTGATTATAAGGACGCGATGCAAATTCAGGCTCCCCCTTTTTTTTAAAATTTTCTTTGTAAATATTTTTGATGGTCTTTCATTTCAAAATTTTCCAGGACAAATAAGGACAAAATAGTGCAATTTATATGGGCAAATAAAATTTTTTTTTTGATAAATTTGACTCAAAATCTGATGGATGGGTCCCTTTTTCTTGATGATTGCTATTTGGATGGGAGGCTTTTCAAATTTCCTAGAGGTACGTTCCTACCAATTACCAAAACCAAACTTGAGTTGCCCCCCCTGCCTGTGTCAATCCAAGTAAGATGAGAAAGAAAGATGACATTTCAATGTCAGCAGAACATGGGAGCAACCATATAAAATAGGTTTTGATGCAACCGTTTGTTTACACTGCTACTGTTAACTGCCAAATGTTGTTTGCTTAGCCAAGACAACTATTGACATTGGCCTACATACATGTAAGGCCTAAATTTGTAACAGACCTCTATGTAGGCCGATTTGTACATGGAAAACAAGTTAGACCTGTAGTGGGTACATTTTCCACCTACATAATGTCCCTTTAAAAAACATCCTCCTCTGTACATCCTGGTTTGTATCGATCCCAGGATCTTTCTCAATGTTTTAGGTGTCAAAATAATTGTTTTGTATCCTGTTATATGCTGACCAAAAGAGGATTAGGACCAGAAGGTAAAAATAAAAATAAAAAAGGTTCTCACAAACCCTGACCCTCTGGCACCAATTATTAAGCAAATGCAGTTTAAGAAAGGGTATCTATTATGTAGGCCTAATTAAAAGGGGGTGTATTTTGCAATTCGATATGGGTTTAGTGCGCACGTCGAGTATATGGTAATTTAAAAAAAAACATTTGTATAGCTTAAAATGATTTAAAAGTTGTTGGTTATGTAATTTGTATGTTGAAAATATGATTTTTGTCGATTTTTTATGCGGTTGCCATGGCAACTAGATACGATGGTGTCATATTACAAATAAACGCCAACAGCCAAAACTTCAGTTCTGAATGGGCTAAAAAGCTGGAAGATGGCTCTAATTAAAGGTTTTGGAGAGATCTATGCCATTAACAAACAAAAACCAAACACACTCAGAACATAAATCCATTATGTTGAAAAATCATTTTTTTCTTATAAATTCCGTGCTCATTTATATTCATGAGCCTCGTTCTTAATAGTACATCAACACAATTTTGGTTGGTTGCACAGCTCATACCCTTCTCCACATATTCCAAGTTTCAAAACAATATGAATTCATATATTAAAGTTATGACTGTTGGCGTATACACAGCATGCACGAATGTATACATACTGATTAACATGATTTGAGCCATTCCATAGTTTAACGCAAATGGGTGCATATTGACTGCTCTTTCATTCTGGCAATAGACAATTAAGAGATCTTGAGACTATATTATATTTAACCTAGGGACCTACATTGTGTATGTACTATGTTTTATTCTCAGGAAATACTAAAGAGGTCAACATCACTTTGGGGCAATAGTTTTGAATAGTTTGATTCAAGAATGACAATTACCCAACATACAGGTGACGTGTAGTTAAAAACACAAAGACATAAAAAAAATATTTAAAATGTCAAAACAAGAACATTAAGTGCGATACTATATGGCATATTCCATGAAGTTAGGACACAAATTGTGACATAAGGTCGAAATTTCAAAATTACTTATTTGTAAATCTATTATCCAGGGCTGTGATTGGGACTTTGAAAAAAGTCTTGGATAGTCTATCACTTTTTTATAGTAAGTATCATACTTCAACAAAAAACTTTCTTTCTTGCTCTATTCAGGCGATAAACTTGACCCTACTGTGTCGTTTGTTGAGCAGCTGTGCTGAAAATCACTATGCTACATGGACACCATTGCAAATTTCACTTTTAAATGGCCACAGAACCTAGCATAAACATTATATCAACGAGTTTTTTGTTGATAATGGTGCTCACTGGTGGGATCAAGACATGCAGGTGTTTAAAGATTAAAATAATTGCCAAAATACTGATTAAAGTTCATCAAACATTCGGTAACGTTTGTGACATCGCACAGAAATGGCTTTTTGCTCCAAATGACTTCAAAGTAAAAACTTTCTGACATGTTAGCGAATTTTTTTATTGCGCTTTTCACGGATAATGGGTAACATATTTACAAAGAGGTCATAAAAGTGGTAGGAAATTCTATCGTCAGGATTTCTTTTAATGCAATGTTTTGTTTTGTAACGTCTGGTAACGTTTGGGACATTTTTGAATTAAAACATGCACGGATAGAAAAAATTCAAAATTTCTGATTAGAAAATACTTTTCACATACCGAGTAACAAATGTATGACTGAAAAAACTTCTCACATGGTTGAATAAAAAAACTGATTTTTTGCTTGAATTCAAAACAGGTTTAGTTTTCACTGGAATGAGCCATATATATATAAGATTCAATGTAAAATACTGTAGTATGATAACGATTAACGAGTTTAATCAGTCATAAAAAGTAAGGTCCTTGAAGTGGTCGAGTTGATGGATAATATCTGAAATAGGAATGTTGGTATTGGCCAGTCTGATATTGGCACTGGTAAAAGGAATGATTGAACAAAAATCTGTACAGATTAAAAAGCTAGGTGAAGAGATTCAAGGGATGCAGTAATATAGGCCCATGGGATACTAGTCCTGGCACCATGACTTGACTTTAGTGTCAAGTCATGGGAAATGCTATGTAGTAAAACTGCCATTTAAGCATGTCTGTACAGACCATCTTAGGACTAAGTCCACACTACAAATTCAGCCAAAATATTGAAGCTGTTCACAAATTTTATAACTAGTAAGCTCCTTGAGAGTCTTGTGCATCTCATGATAGGTGGTTTGTTCACATTTAGATTCAAAATGTGTGATTTTGGGCCTAAACTTACTTTGTATGTTGTAACATTAGGTTTCCGAATTTGACAACCTCAACTTTGTTTACGTCCACATTCTGGATGATAAATTTCTTCTTTGGGTTTTAATTATGTTTATAATGATTCTACACTATCAAAAGATGTTGCCTATGCTAAGTGGATTTTTTTTAGGTTTTTTATTTTTCAAATATTTCATGTCAAAACTTAGAAAGCTTAAATGGCCAAAGTATTATGCATTATTTCTGTGACCTAGGACCTATAGAAATTACAATAGCCAATGATAAACGTTAATGATGGTCCATGGTCACAGCTCTGGGACTAATGGGATACTGAAAGAATGTGAAGTATACAATACAGTGTTCGAAATAGAGGGGGTTTTACATGCATTTGTGCATGTAAAATTTGCACCGCACAATATTTACATCCGATAGCTGTGATACGCATGGGGTGTAACTTTAATACCGGACGTAAATGCAGTTACTCCTGCCCTTTAGCAGGAGTAAATCATTGGATGTAAGTCCGACTTACGTCCGATAAACTTACATCCGATCAATGTTCTCACCACAACTTACGTCCGGTCTTACTTCTGGTGTATACATTTTAATACCGGTTCCATACAGACTTACGTCCAGTGATGTGGATGTGCCTTACATAGGGCATACAAGTAAGCATACTTACCCAAAATCTATCTGCAAACTCTGCCATTGTTTACAAAACAAATAACTGGAATGTGGCGATAGGTCAATGAAACAATGATGTCAATGTAATGAAATTTGACAGACCAGGAGTTATAATAATATATCCAAAATGATATGCAGTCAAACTAATATTTCTAACTGACACTCCACTGTACAGTTAGCTGCAGCTGGTTGTTATTAAACTATCAGGCAAAAGCTCTTGATCATGACTGTGATGTGATTGTAGAGTAAACAAAACAATAACTCTTTAGTTTGACTGTCACTGTCAACTTCAGAATAAGAATTTAACCCGCATGATGCATATTATCATCTTTCCGTCATTTTCTCAAATCTCAGTCGTAAAGGCTTATAATAATATAAGTACTGAAATGGAAATCTATATACTCAGCACTGTGGCTGTGCATAATAATTGTATTGACAAAATTTTACTACAGACAATAAACACCACACCAATATTTTGCGGTGACAGCTTCATCAGTCGTCTCACGTTTCAATGAGCATCTGTTTACCTTTGTCAGAAGAAATGACAAACACTTGATGGAATAAGTCGTACACATGATTGGCTTTTTATTATGAAAAGCATCATATGACTGACATTTAAAGTAAAAGTCCTTCATTATAACTATTTTAAAGTTATATTTTGACATTATATTTAAAAACAATTTTTAAATTTGGAAATAAAGAATATCTTCAAAGCGTTATTTCGAATTTTGTAGCCTCAAGTGATCGTTAATTTGTCAATTTGCAATGCGGAAGTAATATGCGGAAGTAAAAAAAGAAATTCCCTGAAAATCAATATTCAATTTTTACAATAAATTTTTACTCCTGAATATTTTATTTCATTTACCAAATTTTCATTTTAAAGTATAAAACTAATGAAGAACACATTTTTCACTCAAAATATCGTGATATTTTATCTTATGTGATGTCCTGTCACGTCTGGCTACACTTGGCTTATCGGTGAATGAAAAAATAGACCAATCAGAGTCCACTACAATAACTATTGACCAATCGTAGCTTGGGTTACAAAATTCAAAGGTGAGTGCGTAAGGTCACAGCTGATGTAAACATTGAAATCGCTATTTAAACGAAGGCAATTTAAACCCGGAGAATTGATGTATTTTCCATACTTTTTTAAAATAAAGAATCTTTGATAATGTAAGTACTTTTACTACAAACTAATAACAAGTTTTTCTTGCGTTCACGACCCTTTCTTGTAAAGGAAACTGTTCAAATCAAGTGTGGTCAACGTGAACATCATTGCTGGTATTTTTAGGGTGCAGAATTTTGAACCTCGAGCAAGCATCTGTATCTGTATCTGGTTTGATGGGTGCTTGGAGTAGGTTTTTATAAACCTTTTAGTGGCCCATATCCATTTTCTTTCCAGTGGTCATCAAGTCTGTTTTTAAATTGTAGTTTTGACATTCACAACATTATCAGGAAGCTTATTCCACATGTCAATAACCCTTTGTGTGAAAAAGTGCTGTCTTAACTTCAGTCCCTTTTTCTGTTGTTTCTTGTACAATTTAAATGCATGCCCTCTTGTCGAAGATGTTTTTGCTCTCAGAAATAGGTCATCTGCTTTAATTCGTCTACCATACCATTCAAAATCTTAAAGACTTCAATAAGATAAGATCTCCTCGTGTTCTCCTGATTTCAAGAGGGTAGAGCTTCAATCTCCTTAACCTTTCTAGATATGGATATATCTTCAGACATGGGACTAATTTAGTTGCTCTCCTTTGCACTTTTTCAATTGCCTTGATGTTGTTCACTTGATTATGGAGACCATGCCTGGACGCAGTATTCGACGTGTGGGCATCGGGTAATGGTGGGATTAAATTAGTTTATTTATTTAGCAATTTTTATCTCCTATATAACATCAAATTGAAAAATATATATTGGCACTAATACTGCAAACTGGTTTCTCGCCAATTACTTGGGTGGCAATTTTGGTTTCCAATTTTTATAGGAGTTAAATGAAAACACGCTAACTTACCCGAAATATCTGGCTGTGGTATTGGTACCATGGCACAGCCAGAAGCAAGCTCTGCAATAAAAACCTGCGCATAAGTGCACATACCCAATATCCCCAAAAATGATCATAGCTATCAAATACGAACTGCAACCCTCCACAAACATGACAAAGGTAGTTACTGGTAAATACATCACCAATGGTGGCGCACTTTGGACCTAGATTTGAGCAAAATATCCCCCCTCATTATGTAAAACTATCATTAAATCTTAAAAAAGAAATCATTTTTAATTTTCTCAATC
>JXSR01S023721.1:16436-30686 GCA_000969725.1 Ophiothrix spiculata | reverse complement strand
GGAATTTACGGAACTTCCCCGTTTTTTCCACATATTTACGGTAAAATCCCGTAAAAAGACGTCAATTTTACATTTCATCCGTAAAAATTTTCTTATGGGAATTCACCGTTGAAAAATACTGGTTTTCTACCGTAAAAATACGGTCATTTCTTAGAGTGTTGCCAAGATCGCTGTATCAAAACTAACCGGCCGATTTTTTTTGAACATTTACCATTTTGTTCATTATTTATTAAGCTTTCATGTGATACTTTTTGTGAACTAAAAAGACAAAAGGGCAACCTGATTAGGTACATTTTGTAACAAGACCCCGGTCAGTACATTCGCTATGGAGTTTCGAAATAACAACTTTCATTGGCCCATCACGCTCGCATTCTTTAACCTATCAATTTTGAACACACATGTCAATCAAGATCATGAAATTCTTGTTCTCGTGATACCATACTCATTATCATACGATAATTTTAAAGACCTGATAGAGTACATTGAAAAAACACGTAGGCTTGTATTAGCAATGCAAAGATCGCCGTGTAGCCAGGCCCCTGACACTTTATCCCCATATACTTCATAGCTCATTTGATTATCATTTCTCAATAGGCGCTGGTTAACGTTTCTTGGCTGATTGCGTGATCAGTGGCTCCAATTAAAAAAATGAGGACGCATTATGAATAATCCTACTCAAATAAATCCTGACATTGTCCTTTATGTGTATTACGCCTAATTGAATGCAAGTTGTGCAGCATTCTTCAAAATGCGTCCTCGTCTTGTTATCCTTCATGTAAGACATCATGAAATCAGTCTAGCGTGAAAACGGTTATTAATTATACATGTATTGATTATGAGTCTTTTGAGAAGTCTAACTCATGAATATTTGTCCACATACTACGCTATGATTGGGGCCGTGTTTTGAGCTTAGTGCAGTGTCATCTCTGTTACTCTGTGGTGTAGCGTGCAGTGGACGATAACTGCAATATGACCTAGACAACGCCTTTATCGGAATCATAATGTAACAGCAGAAATTCTTTGAAAGTAATCCACAGATGTGAGTACAAATTATATATTATTATTTTTAATGATATCCCTCATGATATACATGAACTTTTATAAAAATATGTGCTTGACGACACACAAAAGTGACTAGTTGAAAACCAAAACGGGTCAAATATCCATGTTGTATTTTTAGACGAATAAGTCCAACTTTGTCAGGAAAATTGCTTATTTTCTAAATTTAGCGTTTCTAGAACCCTACAAAAACCTATGTACGCTTTAACGGAGTATGGTGAGAAATGTTTATAGTCCTTAGAAATAACTTTGATAAAAGTTAACTCGACATTTGATGCCATTTTTGTCGACGGAAACTAGGTGTGCAAAAATACGTGCATAAATTGCATACAGATTAAAAGACTCACAAACACTTTGTACAGCAATGTACCGTCAATTATTATGTTGCCCGATATATATGTGACCGTCCAGCTCAAAACAGCAGTAAATGCCACCTCTTGTCTATTTAACTTTTTTACTCATTTGAAAAGACCATGCTTTAAGGATTAAAATGACACCTTAATGAACTTCACACGATTTTCAGAGATCAAGTTATGGTCCGTTAAAGGTTGTCAGGGAGTAAATCGTATAACTAAGATAAATGTTTTCAAAGAATAGTAAGCCGTACATATTTTCTGTTGATCATCTTAAGAATATGCCAATTTATTTCATCTTTCGTATCATTTTCTTGATATGAAACTTTGCTGGTATTTTGTAGTAGGGTTGTGAATCTGTCAACAAATCAATCTCGAAAATTATGACCTTCACATGTATTTTCACCTGTAGCGTAAATGAAGTTTCTGGCATTTACTGCTCATACGGGCTTGAAGGTCACATATGTAGGCCTAATTGCTTAGTCAATAGCCTTGTCCTTTGCAACCTTTTTCACAATATTTTGTAAATTTAACAAATAGTCAAACAATTTGTTCCTTAAAGATACATCAAAACTGCATATCTGACAATATAAATTATTTTAGGAAACCAATGGTTTTCTCAAAAATTCCTTTACCACAACCAATCTTGATTCTTATCTTCAGCCACGAAATTCTAACCCAGAAAGTTTCCAAAACGTATCCAAATTGTTACATTCAATAAAATGTTACAAAAGTTACCAAACAAACTTTTACACCCAAATCCTAGGAATCATTTTGGAACTTATATATTTGCCCGCATATTTGTAAAAACAGCGTGGCCAAATTTTATCTTATGTCAGGGGTTCTTGAAATGGTTCTTCAGGTGACGCTGTCACCTGAAGGACCATTTCAATAACCACTGACCCAAGATTGGAGATTAGACAGTGTACAATCCAAATTTTTGACAAATGGTAGCTATTGCAGATACGACTTTCTTGCACTCACATGACGAAATGTAACAAACGCATTTCCATACTGAGACGAAAATAAATGTGCAACTCACATTTTGGCCGAGGAGTGAACAATATTGGAGAAAGGAGAATCATTCATAAATATTTTATTGACCTTTGCATATAAATGATTTTTACAATCCACGAAGATGTTTGATTGTCCATCTGTCTTGGTAATATTACAAGACTATTATATTGTGCCCATATAGATGATTTTCACGAAACCATGGTAACATTTGTTTACCTTGGTAGGTCCGTGACGGACACATGCCATTAGATCCATGATGAACTCATGGTCTCTTCCAAGCTCATACAAAAGTACCAACCTGGATAGCCAGAAATGGCTAATCTATGCATACTGGCCGATGCATCTTTGAAAAGATGCCGAAAATAGAAAAGATAGCAATAGAAAAAGAGAAAGAGAAGGATGGCCACTCCCAACACAATTGTACAATTTACTCTTAGCCCTTACTTCGTGAGAAAAGAAATCAGGAATTCTAATCTCATGCCCCGATGCAAAGGCTTGAAACGTCCTGCATTAATATTATGGGTATGAATCGCGAGGCCCCGGGGGGTGGGGGGGAGGGGGAGGGGCCACTTGGCTATACTGTTGTACACATGCGTGAACAAAAAAAAACACGGGAAAAGGGGGTAATTTTGTCAAGAGGCACGTTCCGTACGTTTCGTGTTTAGGGGTCAGAAAACACTGCATTTCATCAAAAAGGGGTATATTTTCAAAATCGGACCAAACGTGTTTGGGGTACTATTTTCAGGGCATAGGGTTTAAACTTGTTTAGGGGTGTTTATTTAGAAAAAAAACTTGTTAAGGGGATAAGATGAAAGGAGTGACCACGTGAAATCCTTGTTTAGGTGTCATTTTTAAGGCTACTCGAAAAATGTGTTTAGGGAGTGTTTTCAAAACCTTTGTTCACGCATGTGTACACCATAATAGCTAAGTGCGCCCCCCCCCCCCCCCCCCCCCGCGAGGCTTGGTGCAGACATGCATAGTAGCAAAAAAATTTTAACAAATCATTTCAAATTATACATAATCAAACAACGACATTCAAGACTTGTATTAACCCTTGTTATGATTTATTTACTATCCCACTTTATTAACATTAGGTTTTATGCAACCAACCATTGCAGTAGCAATGCTACATGTCCTGGATTTTGATGGATTTAACGACCGGCACCTCGGAATAATCTGTTGCAAAAGGGAACCAGTGTATTTCCGAGATATGGTTCAGCCACCATATGGGACCGTTCAATTGGGCGATATCCTTCTATTCATAAAGCAACAACATCGCAAGGGAGTCATATATCACATGGACGGTACGGCACAAGATGTATTTGCGAATTATTATGATGAGGATGAGTCGCAAAAGGTAGGCTTTATGTTCTATTTTTATCTCATTAGATTCCACAATGCATGAATGAAATAAATAACAAATACACTGAAAATTCTCTTGTTTAAAACTTTTTAGATACAAAAATTCAATTATTAACTTGGTAGGGCCTTAAAACCTATATTGTAATGTCATATTTGTGTTCATTTTTAAAACTAAAATTTATTTCAAAATTTCACATTTTAGATACGAGTTCACCACCTATTTATAATATGCATGCACATCAATAACTTTTCAGGCGATCTATTTTAGTAATGAAAAAATTCCCAATACACGTCAAATAGTGTTAATTTAAAGCGATTTAAAACAACATATACTGAGGTGGTATTAAACTCAATATGAAGTAGCTCTGACTAGAACCAAAATAGCCCAGTTATATAGAGAGCTAGGCAAACAAACCTTAATTCCAAAATTAAGACAAATCGGCAAATCATTTTTGAAAATATTGTAATTTACATTTTTTTTTACATGTATTTTATTGCTTTTGCCAATATATTGCTGAATTTAATTAGAAAAACTAATAAGAATGTAAGTTATTATTACTTTTTGTCAATATTTAAAATAACTTTTATGATAACCTTCATATACTTACGTTAAAGAAATTTGACTTAAAACTTTGCCAATGTGTTTCTATGACCTAATACTTTAATTGTTTTATTATTTTTATTTACCCGCCCATCTAATTTGCATATTTGCATCATTTATTGGATTTTAAAAGGTAATCAATTATGAAAATTGCAAATTCCATGACCGGTTACTCATACCTTAATGTTTTAGGTTAAGAAACACATTGGCAAAGTGTTTTGCCCAAATTAGTAAAATACAAATAGTATGAAGCTTTAATTATAACATATTGGTTAAATATAGGCAAATATGAATATTCATGACCATATCTTGCCAATGTTGCTCATTAATGTTGCAATACATGTATATTGACAAAAATGGCAAAAATAATAAACAAAATCTTGAATATCTTTAAAACTAAATGTCTGATTTACTTCAAACAAAAACTATTTTGCTCCCCCGGGATTTTTGCTCTGTGTTTTTAAAGCTCTACTTGTTCAATGTAATCAAGTTCCTGTAAATTATGTTTCTCCACCAACAAGGTTTCAACCTAGATTCAGCAAGATCACATGCCCACCGGCACCCACAGTCATTATTATGATCGGTTCTTGCTCCGTGGTGGGACAGTCAAGTATTACAAATGTGGGTCCCCTGTACGAACAGACTCCTTCAAGGTTCATGAGGTAGGCGTGTTATTGAAGTACTTGTAACATTGAGTGATTGATTGATTGATTGATTGATAAAACCAGATGATGGACGTGGCATCCGCATATCGTTTCATAGCCGATCACTGGTCATGTCTTGTAACGCCTCTGCCGTAAAGCCGTTTAGGGACTCGTGAAAAATGTTGATCAAATTCTAAAAAGAAACTGTCATTTTGAAGTTAATTTTTAAAACAAATGATTTGGTATTACAAATTGATATAATCTGAAATTTCGCCCTTTCGTAGTGAACCATCATTACTAAATATTATAATGTAAAAAGAAATAATACCCTCATTAATAATCCACATTGTGATCAGGCGGCATAGGACACGATAAATAGAATCAACTAGATTTAAGGACGAGGGATTTCTAAACGCAAATTTAGGGAACGATTCACGTGCATTTTTATTGGGACACGTGACTCACGTATTGAAAACGAATAATTACAAAAATCTTATTTTTTTCTTTCCTCAAAAAGTTTTCAAAAGGGTTCTTATTGTAATCAACATAATTATGGTATTCTAAATCTGTTGGGATTAACCCGTAAACCCACATTTTTACATATATTATATTGTTGTTACCGGTTATAAAATTAATTTTAGAGATCATCCCTGAACTTGTATTTGTCCACGAATCCAAACGGTTCGCCACATGCGGTATAGGTCTAGGACATATGACGCAACCATTCGACAAGAGCCGGCAACTAGTGCAGTATAATTGTCCAGACCACCATGACCACTAGTTCCAATAATTGTAACTCAGGACCAAGTGTCCAGAGTTACAAGGAATATGTGGAGTTACATTGCCGTTTAAGCTTTCTAAGTTTTGACATGAAATAATTCAGAAATTAAAAACCCAAATAAATTTCTCTCAACACAGACAACATCTTTAAATAGTGGAGAATCATTACAAAACTAATTTAAATCCAAAGATGAAATTTATAGCCCAAAATCTGGACATAAACAAAGTTGAGGTTGTCAAATTCGGAAACCCAATGTTACAGCTTACAAGGTAAGTTTTGGCCCCAAAATCACACATTGTGATTCTAAATGTTAACAAATTACCTGTCATGAGATGCACAAGACTCTCAAGAATCATATTAATCATAAAATTTGTAAGCAACTTCAATATTTTGGCTGAATTTGCAGTGTGGACTTAGCCTCAAGATGCTCGGTCTACACATGCTTAAATGGCAGTTTTACTACATAGTATTTTCCATGACTTGACACTAAGTCAAGTCATGGTACCAGGACTACATGACCACCCTCCACTGAATGTGACATGACACATTGATAATAATAGAAATCAATCAATGATACAAGTACTTGCATAACACGCATACCCCGTGAAGGAGTCTATTCGTACAGAGGCCTACGGCTGTACGAGTCTGTCCGACCAAGGAGCAAGTATTATAGAGTAAAGTTTCTTGCAAAGGAAACAAGTAGAAGGAAATAAACTCGAATGCTATACCTACATATATATCATATGTTTTTTCATATTTTATCTCTATAGACCAACAACGAAGACATAAAAGGAGTTTTGGCGAAGAGCCAAGGGCAGGTAGCGAGGTTATCCATGATATACCAAGCCATTTTTGATGCGTATGATGCATTAAAAACAACCGAAGATGACGAGGGTGAAAACAGCAAATCTTCTGATGATCAATATCTCGACGCTTTGTCACAGAATACATCAGCCACAGCTATACCGTCGGAGTATTGGGGATCCCAACCAGCTGTTCTACCAGATGGCAATCCCAATAATGTAGTAAGCCTGACAACGATGAAACGACTATTGCTACGGTAGAATTGTGCATCAAGCACAAAATTGCACTAACTCAACCATGCAACGCAGATACCAGAGCAGATCAAGAGGCAACTGCTACAACGCCTAATAATTCAAATGATGATTCATTTGGTGACATAGTCAAAAAATCACCAAATAATGTGATTAACATTTTGTGTAGTATTGATAGCACTGAAGAGCTTCCATGTTATCTGATAGCTGGACGTCATATGGTACCACCAGCCAAATCTGCAACTGGAAAATACACCACTTCAAGGGCAGTTCAATATGTTAATGATATGGCTAAGTTTGGATTAGCATACCCAGTCAAATCAAGTGGCACCAAGGCCTTCAAGAAAATACCCTATGGGGAATTGAGTGAATCAGCCAAAAACATTGTATGTATTCATTATCGTCAAGAGCATTTAATGGCATTGTAAATTTAGACCGACATGCATAATTCCATTGTGCATCTTTGGAATTCAACTTATCATAAATCGAGTCATGCGAAGTAATTAAAATATTGCAATTATGACAAAATAGCGTTAACGTTTTCGAAGTAAACTGCTGACGCCATTTTGAAGTTGAGATTTGATGTTAAATCACTAGTAAAGATTTATATATAAACTAGAGACTCTATTCCTTATACACACCAAAAATTGTGATCATCGAACATTTTTAAGTTGGCCAAAACTTACAGTGAATTTGGCGTTCAGGTCTGTTGCTCATCTTAAGGGACAGTAGCCTTAAGAAGGTTTAGAGAGTATCTCAAATTACAAATACTTCTCTAAAATACGGGTTGCGTCTTACTATGTTCTACATTATTCTAATCTTCTCATTGATTTTATTCAAATTCACATCTCCTATTTTGTCTTGCATCAGGGTTTAAAACATTTTAAATTGTTAGCTCTGCTTATACTGCTAATCATCAATTATCTTAAAGTTTTTTTAAATAAACGTGAACTGTTTTGGAACATTATTTTTTTACTACAAAACGACTATCGTGATCGATCGGTGCTCCTGATAAGACGGGACGGCGTACCATATGACGACGGGAAAATTGGCACAACAGGTTCCTGAAAATGTGCAAAAAATCCTTTTCCTTGCTTCGTTTGACTAATCTTTAGCCTCAGGTCATGATTTTGGTATAAGCACATCTTTAACTTTGTCAAAATTGCTTGAATTGACGCAAGCTCAAAAAATCTTAGCGGGAACACTGATAGTGATTATAGTAAATTTTGTAATTAACAATGTATTTTTCGACAAGCATAGCCATATTAAGAATATAAACCTATTCCTTAGATTATAAAAAGACAGTCATCTGAGAAGAATTTGAACAATCTCTAAATACCAACAGCTTATCCCAAGTTTCCAGCAATATCCCGCAGTGACTGCAGTGACTTGCAGTTTAAAAAAATGGTGTAGGGGTAGAAAGTCCCGGTAAAAAACATAGGTCCACACGGATTATGTTGCAATGATATTAGAACTGGTTACAAGTGACATAGTTTTGTGTTTATAAATATAAATGACTAGAATCGTGGGATAACTTATAGCATCCAAACAACTGGCATCTATATTTATTTTGGATTTAGAAGCGTAAGTTCCGGTGCATGTCTAAAGTGGTTAGGGGTCGTTTTGACTGGGTGGAAAAAGCGGGGGCGCTATTTACGAGTCCGTAGCGAAAATTTTTATCGGAAAATGTAACATTAATTGAAGGTTATTTGAAAGATAAAGTTGAGGGCTACAACTTGATATTAACTGAAACTTCTAAATATTGTCACGCCAGTATGAAAAAGCTCAGACAAAAAAGGCTTAAATGCATTGGTTTCAATGGAGAAGTTATTTAGTGGTGTAAGCCCTTCAGGTCTTATAGACCATCGGAAGCAAAGAAACCAAGCACGTGTCCGTTAAATCAACTGTATCAGAACATCTGTATTTATGTCGCCATATACATAAATATTTCGATGCACTTCGTATGAATGATAGAAATAAGATAAAACATTTGAGTATCGTATTTACTTTGAACTTGTTTCTGTATAAAGTGTTTTAGGAAAGTAGCGGTAATACGCTATTTCTTTTTTAAAGTTTCATAAGCTACTTATGACATGCTTTTAAAAAGCGACCAATTTCTGGAAAATATAGTGGCTGTACCAAACACCATGAAAAAATATACAAAAGATGTACTTAAATACAACAGTACTGTACATTTCTCGAGTTCAAATATTGAGTTTACGACAGTAAACAAAATAGTTAACAAATTTGTTTCTCATTTTTGTTAAATTAGCATATGTGTAAATTGTAATTCCTTTTCAATGCGTCTACCAGTCCATGTAATCCTACTGTGAAGTCTATTCATATTTACGAAAGATTTGTACGTAGCGAACTGACAATTTTGTAAACCCATTACAAACGATTTACAATTTGTAATGCTACCGACCGTGAAATTCAGTTTGTGTAATCGGCTAAAGGAGAACAATAGAAACGCGGTCATTTTACGAGAGAAAATGTTCACAGAAGTGCAAGTTAACGGCACAATTCGTTCACACAAAGAAAAAAAAGTCTAGTCGTTAACACATTTGTAAATTTTTTGAAAATATCAACCACGTGAAATATTATTTGAATGGGGGTTTATAATTCTTTTTGAGGGGCAAAATACTTTGGGCAACAAGTCTGCACTGTTGTTTGAACCCACTAGAAATAGGGACATTTTATTCCTTAGTGTCAAAATAGATGGCGCTATCCATAAAAATTCATTTGTTGATGTTGGAGGGACATACTGGTGTGTACTACTGAAATTAGGTATGCAAATGAAGCATCTGACGTCAAGAAAATTTCATTTATAATTTTTAGCCAAAATCTTCACAGATCAAACAACATAATCGATAATCAAATATAATCAATAATTTGAAATGTGTATAGCGTCCTCATTTTTGCACAAGTCTGAATTTACAAAAAAATACCAGTAAATGAGCTAAAAATAAACAAAATGTCAACAAAAATGGAATACAATTTTGAGAACAGGTTCAAAACTTTATTATGCAACACATTCCAGTTACTTGTACTGTTTTATCAACTTTCTGTGAAGAAAAAAATGAATTTTTAGTCAAAAATGCATAAATGTCCACCTCAAACAACAGTGTCTGTGTGATTACATTAATACTGAAATAGCGAATCGATGATTGAAATCACATCATGAGTATCGCGGCATGCAATGCCGCTTGACACCTTGGTATACTATTGATTAGTGTTATTATTTTCGACAAATAATTACGACGGATTACCATAGATTATATCTTGTCAATGGTGACTAATTTTTGTAATAATACGAAATTGCATTTCAATGCTAATTTTGCAATTGTTCCCCTAACAAATCAGTTAAGTAGAATTTGTTAACTAAAACTCCAACTAAAAGCCTGCTTTTTTATTGTTAGGAACCAACAATTTGTTAACAAAAACGTATACTAGAGAATTGAACTCGCTAATTGTCAGTAGAACACAAATCAATGAATGGCCAACAAATTCTATGCACTAGGATTGTTAAAAAGGTGAGTTTTGAGTTGACGCTTTACTGGTAATTGAGTTCGCATTACGTATAACTAAAGGAAGTCCATTCCATAACGTAGAAACTGCCACGGAAAAACCGCGTCTACCATAGAAATCCTAATATGATAGAAATGTAAATTAATCTCACCATGCTTTCTGTCAGCTATGCAGGACGTTAAGTTTTGTCATGTCCGGAACGGAACACTAACATGGTCTAACAGTTTTTACTTCACAAGTAAATCTTTACTCATTCGACCAAAACATCTATATAGTTTTAAGAAGGAAATTATTAATATGATGGAGAGTTTGCGATCATCCAGAACGCGAACGCGAACGAGAACGTAAACGTGAGTTCTATTGAAATTCAGCCAACCATTACCTGCTTGACCAGTACAGCACACCGTGTATTGCAGAATTTCACGTACACTTTTACGTGAATACTAATCACTTAATCGATGTCCTCTATTGTTTTAAATAAAAGCTATATCAAAATCAGATGAAGAATAATGTACAGACATACATATCCAGCACTTATCGAGGTTTAATTGCGTTTGGTTGTAAAGATTATGGGTTGCAAACTTCGCACTTACACACCCGTCAGTTGGGATTTTCTGATTTTGCATTGACTTCTGTGTCAAAGTTTTAAGTTCTACATATCTGCTTGCGAAAGCCAATACCCTGAACGGAAACGATCAATAATACGCGAATAGCAGCAACACATGTTGAAATAACCGTTTGAAGTTAGTCTTTTTACGTGGCTATTCGTTCAATACGTACGAGTTCTATTGAAAATTAGCCAACCATTCATAGATTTCATATGCGATGCATATCATTTCTTTAGCTTAAGAATTTACGCCCTCGATCAGAAATATCTACCATTATGAGAGGGGGCGACATCATGAAACATTCATAATAGGCAATCGTTGCATGAATCGAAAATTCTTTGCTGAGAGGGCGACATAATGAAATAAACATAGGCAATTTATGGTATTGCGCGTAGGCGTGAACCGTTACGTAAACGTGAGTTAAAAGTGCTCACGTTTTTGTATCCCGTCCCGTGTAACGTGGTAATCGCAATCTCTCTAGTACCTACTTGCCTGCCTGTTTGCCTTTACATGTAAGGGCATGGATGTTTTATAAGGTTAAATGATTATATGTTCCATTCACAATTTAACAAACTCCAGTCTACATATTTATAACAACTTGGTCATTCATGAAATGATATATTTAAAAAATGATAAGCAATTCCCGGGAAACAATTACAAACATTTTTTCCTGCGTAGATTATTTTAAAAAAAATATTTGGCTTCTTCGATAGTAACAGACAAGATGAAAAGTTGAAAGAATAAGTGGGACAAAAACTGTGGTTTATGAGTTGTTTTCAAAACCACAGATATTGCCGTGAAAAAAAATGTTGATAATAGCGATACGAAGAAATGATTGAAGATTGACGAAGACTTTCACACTTTTAATTCGTGTATTCATCACCATCGTGAACACAAAAATTGGAAACGCCAACGTACTTGAAATGTGTTTATGTTAATAAGTGTTTTAATAGAATGGGTTGAAGCAGATTTGGAACCAGTCGTATTCACCATTTTAGATGGAATCTCAAATTATATATAATAAACGTAAATACTGATTGCGCGTTTACTATGATCTACATTATTTTGATCTTCTTTATGATGTTATTCAAACTTATATTTCCTATTTTTAACATCGGAGGTTTAAAACATTTTAATCCTCTACTTCTGTTAAAACAACTGTGACTGAGCGTTAATCATTTATTGATGAATAACAATATACTGTACTACAAAATGACTGCATTTATTTATGATTATGTTTAATTTTTGTTGGTAATCAACAAAGTTTTATTTGACGAGCTTAGTTATGTTAAAAATATCAACTTATAGATATATAAAAGGCCAGTTTTCTATGAATAGAATTCAAACAATCTCCAAATAGCACCAACATGTATCAAGTTTCTAGTAATTCCCCGCAGTGGCTGCAACGACTTGCAGCTTGAATAGCATCCAAGTTAATTAATAAGGTCGTAACGCACAGAAAGCAAGCATGGGTCTGTTAAATTAACTGTTCAGGAAAGATGTGGCCAGTATGAGATAATCTACATTTATCTCGGCATTCTTACACGGTAAAAAAGGATGTAATTGGACAGACTTCGTAATCTTAGATATAATACAGGGGGAAAAGCTACAAGAAACTGTGATTTTACTTTAAAATGACGTAAACTTGGGTAAATAACCTTCACAATCACGTAATTTACTTGCAATGTTCAGTTATTTTACGGCTTCCTGTAAAAATCTCTGTTATTTTACGCTTTTCTATAAAATCCCTGGAAAATGTGTAACTTTTATAGCACAAGCTCACGCTCACACGCTCTTCTGACAATTTTGTCTCATATCACTACTACTCATTATCTTCCTTCTGATCATGCAGCAGTTTTGTGTTCACTCAATATCCCTCGGCCAAAACCTAAAAAGATGGAGATATTTTTTCGCAAGCTCCGCAATATGGATATCAGTGCTTCCAGGAACGATATTTTAAATTCAACTTTGTATACATCTTCTATATGTGATTTGGATAAGCTAGTTAATGAATATGAACAGGTTTTAACATCGTTAAAAGATCAACACGCGCCACTTATTACACGCACAATCAGATGTAGGCCAAACGCACCATGGTACAATGAGAATCTCCGAACAATGAAACGCAAATTACGTTGCCTGGAACGCCGTTGGCTCTCATCGAAATTGGAAATTGATAGACAGTGTTTTAAAGACGTTAGCTACAAATACTATGATCATATTAAGAGACAAAACTGGAATTTCACAAAATGCAATTTGAAAACTGCAATTCAAAACAACTTTTTCAGAAAGTGGAAAAATTTAGCAAGTCAGAGTCACCTAAAGTCTTGCCCTCGGAAATAAATAACACATCACTCGCTGACCGCTTCTCCATCTTCTTTGCTGACAAAATAGAACGTATTAAAGCTGACCTTAATAATTCTCAACCCTCTTTATCACCAAACACCATGTACACTAACGGACATTCTTCTACTGAAACATTTTCTAGCACAAAACCTATGTCTGAAGATTCTGTTAGAAAAATAATAATGAAATCTCCTTCAACCTCCTGCAACCTGGATCCAATTCCTACATGGCTTCTTAAGAAATGCTCAGATGAACTTGTCCCAATCATAACGCAAATAATAAATATATCTTTTCGAAATGGACATTTTCCGGATTTCCTCAAAACTGCGCTTATCACACCCCTCATTAAAAAACCATCCTTGGACTCTGAGTATTTGAAAAACTACAGACCAGTTGCAAACCTTAAATTTCTAGCGAAAAAAATTTAACGTGCATTTTCATCGCAAATTCAGGAATATCTTGCAGTCGGCAATCTTCGGGGGAAAATGCAGTCCGTATATCGACAGGGACATTATAGAAACGGCGTTACATCGCGTGTACAATGATTTGCTGTTAGCAGTTGACAAAGGAAAGGAGGCAGTTTTAATTCTCCTTGACTACTCGGCTGCTTTTGATACCATCAACCATGATATGTTCCTCACACGACTTAATGAGAGATATAGGATCACTGGATCTGCACATCGCTGGTTCTCCTCTTATTTTCATAACAGATCTCAAATTGTTTTTGTTAATGGCAAATTGTCCAAGCCACACACTCCACTGGAAGGTGTGCCTCAAGGATCAGTCATCGGACCATTGTCTTTCACAATGTACACAGCACCATTAGAGGATATCATAAATGCACATGGCCTCGGCCGAATGATATATGCTGATGACACTCAAGTATATATTGTTCT
>JXSR01S023719.1:40276-55092 GCA_000969725.1 Ophiothrix spiculata | reverse complement strand
ACTGGTAACTGGTTTTTCATCATCCCAGTTGAAAGTGTTCCATTTTCCGTGACGGAAATTCTACGACCAGTTGGAAAAACCAGTTGAACTGGTTCAACTGGTTTCAGAGAAACCAGTTCAACTGGGATCAACTGGAATTTTGACCTGGGTATCCTAAGTAACACCATCGAATTGTGTAACTTTAACTATATGTGTATTTTTGTTTGAGAAAACTCGTTGAAAAAACATCACCCCCCCCCCCCTGCTCTATCCTATAAGTTACACCATCGAGATATGGTTTACACCCCACCTGTTTGAGTCAACTTCCGGATTAGTAAACAAATTATGATATATACATTCGCAATACACATCGATCCGTTGAGACCGACATTTGACAAATCAAGTTTCCTGTTTGCAGTCACTCTAGCCGTAGCGACCCTGTTGATGACCTCATTATGCGAATTCTAACTTCCAAGTCTCGCCAAACGAGAAAAAAATGGTCGCGAGATTTTGTTTTTTGAACGTGACCTGCTGAAAAGGCTGACTTTGAACCCTTATTACCTGAAAACGGTGAAAGCAAATTCAGGTTGGGAACGGGGTTATGATAATGGAATTTTTCCAATACAATGCATGTGAATAATTTTTGCTGTTGATAAAAACGAAGCATTATGGCATTTTCTATGAAAATCAACGATTTTGAGACTTTTTAAGCAAACAAATTTGAACCCTTACATCAATTTTGTTTTAGAGGATAAAACGTTGTTAGTTGGATCGACTCTGCTAGTAAAAATATGAAAACTCAGATTGATGAAATTTGAAATATATATTTTGCCTGTAAGGGTTGTAAATTGAAGAAATAACAATTAAGAGGACAAATCACTGTGGGACTCTGCTTCTACCTGCTACTACCTAAAAACACAAAACTTTGTTCTAGAAGCCATCGGGCAATCGCATAAGTCTCGCTAAATGACTCCGTGTGAGCTGTGTATTGCCTGTTTTTTTGGTATATCGAGTGAGTCAAAAAAACTGCAATAGTTTGATGAAAGCCATATTTCAGTTAAGAACAAGAGATATCATGAACATGTAATTTATATATCTAAATAGATCATAGATTGACCTTTAAAATGGTGAAAAATTTGGGGAAATTCATCAAGGTGTTATAGAGATACATTTATTTCAATAGGAAGGTTTCAAAACAGTTCTGTCCAACTGCCATGCATATGGTTTATTTATAGATGACATAATTATGACATTATCTTTATTTTCTCTTTTGTTTTTGTTTTGGTGGATCTGAAAAGGGCCGTTTGGACGTGTTGGTATTGAATTAAAGTGGCGTTTGTTTCTGTTGAAGTCCCGCGCGTCCGTCGACATGGCCTTTAATGATTGACCAAAGAATACTTTGGATTGACCTATCTTTGAGCTCGTGTTTTCATGTTTCGAACTTCGCGTCTAACTTCTCTGATACGTCGGACCTCGATAAAGGCAACGGTGATGCGATTACGCAGCTGTTGAAGACCGGGCAGGGGCCCTGTCTGTCACTGAGACTCTCTACTTGATTGTGCCCCATAGATAAAAATCCAGTTGTGAGAGATCTGGGCTTCTGGCTGGCCATTTAACTTGGTGTCCTATTCCAACAACGCAATTGCCAAACAACTCTTGTAAGCGGTTGCGTACGTGTTGGGCACAGTGAGCAGCAGCACCTGGTCCGTCTTTGATGGACCACACTCTGTGAAAAGCTCCATTCTGTTGTTGCTGAAAGAACCTGCGGAGACCTGGACCGATGTGGTTGTTTATGATAGCTAAGTAAGCCTGGTTGTCAAAGGAGCGTTGTAGAAAAAATGGGCCACTGATCGTTTGACGAGGCATGCTCATTTGGACAGAACTGTTTTCATACCATATTATTCAAATCAGGATATCTTTGCAACGCCTTTATCAATTTTCACCATTCTTTCACCTCATTCATGACCTATTTAGAAATTAATATTATTTATTCGAAATTACTTTTGTTCTTACAATATGGCTTTTTTTTTGTCTCGCACGGTATACTAGGTCGAAAAATCATTGGTTTCCAAGTAGAACAATAAAAAGGTTCAGAAAAGGTTCTTTTAAGTCCCAAAATGGCTCCTTCAGCTTCAAAGAATCTTTTTTGAGCAAAGACTAGAGATTCAGCCATGATTCAGATTCAGATTTTATTTCCGAATTCATTTCATAGAACCCTCAAAGATTCTGTGTAAAACAGAAATGTATGTTTTCGGGCAAAATAAATCATTTGTAAATACTATAAAATGATAAAGGGGTAAGTATGTCTTCTCTTCCCTACATTTGCAGATTATGCGAACACAGAAAGTAAAATATGGCTAAATGGCCTACTTGAATTGTAAAGGTTTTACAAACCTACAAAGGTTCTTGTCAGAACCTTTTTAGAACCTTTTAGTGTATACTACCACTAAATGCTAAAAAGAGGTACTGAAACCTTGACAATGCTTAAAATTACTCTTCAATTAAAATGTCCTCACACTAACGTGACAAAAACAAAAGGTATTCCAATATAACATAAGCACGTTTGGACCCGATATTAATTCCCTGGTTACTGCACGAAGTAAATTGAATATCGTGATGTCATATAGATAGACGATAATAATTACTGTATATGAAAAATAGTTTATACTGTCGTTTCGTATATGAAAAACATGTGAAATATAATGAGAATTAAGACTGAGAATGTCGACGTCATACACTGCGTTAAACAATTCTGACTTAACATTATCATCCTTTATTAAAAAAATATTTGTGTTTTGTATTTTATAACTTGTGCTTCAATTTGGTTACTTCTTTATCAATTTTACGGCAACAATAAACATATTAGTTTGCATCTTGTTCGTGAACTAGATGGTATTATACAGCAGTATATAAATGAATTATATGACTGAGTACCTGGTCTTGGCCGGGCTGTTATGGAGCGTAACCTCGTCTTCATCCACCCGTTGGTGGTTTTAATTCTCGAGTTATATACGTGTTCGGGTAAGTAGTAAATAATTGATATTAGCTTGCGCAAACTGTCGTTCGGTCAAACCGAACGGAAAACAGCCTCATAATCTTTTGTTTTTCATGAATATTCGCATGGGTAACTCATGAATAACAAAAGAATTCATGTTCGGTTTGACCGAACGACAGTTTGCGCAACCTAGCTAGTGTATATAGTAGGTAACGATCACATTAAACTAAAAAAACAGTTAGCAATCAAGTTAGCTCAAACGGTAAGGCGCTCGCTTACGGAATGTCCCGAGATCGAATCCCGGTGGTGTCAAAACTTGAGCGTGCTTGAAATACATTTGCTTAAGAATCTAACTGCTATTTGTCCAACACGTACAAACCTCGGGGAGATGATCCTGGCAGCGATGGTAAATATGTGGGATGGTGAAGGTTCACCCTGTAGGTTGCCGCAGAACCTGAAATGATGCTTGGGTGAACTTGAGCTTATTTTGGCAACACGGTCAGCGAACACCAGTACAGTGTGCTGATGTGGCGTGAAGTAAATCAGGGAAGCATACGACTATTATTTATATTTATTTATTTATTTTATTTATTCAAATATTGTATAACGTTTCATACATAACCTAACCAAAATGGAGAAACCTTCACGGAGTGCAAATCCACATGCATGCGCTTCTTCAAGATCCAGATCTGATATCCGGATCTCCGCACACCGCTTACACGTACGCATGTACGCAGCCTACAGCAGATCCGATTTCAAGGCTGCCCGGGTGGCTCAGTGGATGTTCCAGTGCTTCATACTGCATGAGTAAAAGGCCTAAAACTCTAAAAGCCATGGTTCGAGTCCTCGCAAATGCAGTGTAAACTGTTTCTCTTTTCATGATTACAAAATGGTTTGGATTCGTATTTTCCTGAGCAAATGGAAGGTATTTACCCTTAAATTAAAGAAGATCCTTTTTTCTTGTTCATTCTGATAGTATTAATTCATATCGTGGACGCTCGAATTTGTCAAGTAGGAAGTGAGATTATTGATCATGACAAGTCCAGAAAGGATCTACCTGAGTTGCGATATGATAACCCACGTCATTGTTCAGGTTTCATCATGGGTGGACTAAATGTGTGGACTCCCTTAAGACCGTTTTCGGCAGCGTGGAAAACTCATTCATGGGCGGGAATATTTAACAGATCAGATCAGAATAACAACGTAAACACAGGTATGTGAATCTTGATATGTTTTGATTACTTTTTCTCCCGAGTATATTCAAATTTGAGATTACTTTTGCCATGATCCTTGCAGCAGCAGGGTAAAGAGTTTACTGCATCTGGACCCTTATTCATCAATCAATCAATCAATCCATCAATCCATCAATCCATCAATCCATCAATCAATCAATCAATCAAATAATTTATAGTGTACTTGCATGTCAATATCATGACATGCATACCCCATGTCTATTCGTACAGGGGACCAACGGCGTAGCGTGACTTCCGAACCAGAGAGTAATGGTATATTCAGAGTCTTGACGATATGCATCGATCGATGTCCATCGACGCGCAGTCTTTAATACGCGCTATTCCTTAAGCGTTGTGCGTGTAAAGACTGCGCGTCGATGGGCATCGATCGATGCATATCGTCAAGACTCTGAATACACCATTAGAGTACAGTTTCTTTTGCCCAAGGAGACGAAAACCGCCGCGCCCGGAACTCGAACCCACAACCTTTGTATTACGAGACATGAAACACCGCTAACTCTAGTTGGCTGCTAACACTTTGTGGAGCTCGTGTGGTTTAGTGGAACAGCGCCGGACTCCAAATCAGGAGGTCGTGAGTTCGAGTCCGAGTCCCGCTACGGTCAACGGATTATGTCCTTGGGCAAGAACATTTAATCCTAATTGCTTCGTCGACCCAAGCGTTATCATGTGTAGTTACTACGAATATTCTCAATAGGCGCCGTAATTGTAAGGCAGCCGCGTAAGTTGGGTATATTCTAGTGGTAACGGAATAAATGTAAAGCGCTTTGATCAATTCTGGAAAGGCGCTATACACTCTAAGAAATATTTTGTTGAATTTACTTTAAAAAATCTGTGCAACACGGTAGCCTTGATTTTATTAAGTAGGTGCAACAAGCATTTATTCACGTATGTTGTACTTAATTGACACGGTTTAAAAGAACTCTTTTTGTTTGAGTTACAAACACATAATATTGCCGATAAATTGCATCTTATAAACTCAAAAAGTAAAACGTTCACTTAACTGAATAGCGTCAGTAGATTCCACATAAATAAAATGCTTAATTGGGCTTGACTTACAACAAATTAATTGAAATGAAAAAAAAAATGAATCAATTTCACTATTTCTTGAGGAGGAGATTTCTCGATTGGTTCCTTACTAATTTTTAATTACATTTACAAACATGAGAAAACTTACCTTTGTACCTACCTGAAATCGAACCTGGGGGTCTGGATCAAGAGTCTGATGCTTTGCCGTATTCGCCACAGAGCCATTCACATTCTCAAAAGAGCAGAACATAAATTTATATGGGAAATGTAAATGTTCCATAGCTAACTCATCATAACATTGTATAAAACTACCCAATGAATGTATTGAACCTTCTTGTGTATATTCGTGTGTATATTAAATCATATTTGACCAGATAAACGTAAAAAATATGAATTTGGCTTCTTTTAGTGTCCTTTTTACTATAACTCAAGATTTATTTGTAGGCTACATATACTACAATTTTCTCTACTTCTTTTTACTTAACTGATTTGAGTTTGGTGTACGCAAAAGTATCAATTTTACATGTTGTTATCTTCATGAAGGTGTTGTCAACTTAATATTTGTTGTTGGTTCTACTTTTGTATTTAGTTGATCGAATTGAAATACATTATGTCATTGTTACTCATTCATGTTACACATAATATTTACTTACGTTTACTTAACTACTTTAACAGGCTATATTTAGTAAATACGATGAAAACATAACGGCGGCTAGGTAAATTCAAGTAATACTTGCTCAATTTTCGTACTCATACACCGTACTTATAATTATTGGACCCATGTTGTCAGTGCAACTCCAATATGTCAAGTTTAAATAACTTCATGTTATTTGGAGTGGAGTGATAAGAATGCATATCTTATGAGTAATATCTGCAAATTAGATTTTTTACGTAACTCAAATTAATATTTTCTAAGTAGCATGAACTTAGCGTAAGTTTCATTTTTAGTGTATAAGCACCGACATTTATATTTTATTATTGTCTACCTGATAGACAAAAATAGCTAATTAGTTAGCACACTCTAAAAAATGAAACTTACGCTAAGTACGTGCTACTTAGAAAATATTAATTTGAGTTACGTAAAAAATCTAATTTGCAGATATTACTCATGAGATATTCATTATTATCACTCCAAATAACATGAAGTTATTTAAACTTGACATGTTGGAGTTGCACTGACAACGTGGGTCCAATAATTATCTAGCCGCCGTTATGTTTTCATCGTATTTACTGAATAAAGCCTGTTAAAATAGTTAAGTAAACGTAAGTAAATATTATGTGTAACATGAATGAGTAACAATGACATAATGTATTACAATTCAATCAATTAAACACAAAAGTAGAACCAACAAATACAAATATTGAGTTGACAACACCTTCATGAAGATAACAAGATGTAAAATCGATACTTTTGTGCGTACACCAAACTAAAATCAGTTAAGTAAAAAGAAGCAGTGAAAATTGTAGTATATGTAGCCTACAAATAAATCTTGAGTTATAATAAAAAGAACACTAAAAGAAGCCAAATTCATATATTTTTTACGTTTATCTGGTCAAATATAATTTAATATACACAAGAATGTACACAGAAAGGTCCAATATATTCATTTGGTAGTTTTTATGCAATGTTATGATGAGTTACTATGGAACATCTACATTTCACATATACATTTATGTTCTGCTCTTTTGAGAATGTGAATGGCTCTGTGGCACATACGGTTATTTATCAGACTCATAATCTAGTTAAGTAAATTCAACAAATTATTTTTTAGAGTGCAGCCAACTAGAGATTAACAAGGAAACAAAGAGTTAGCAGCCAACTATATAGACTGAGCGATGTTTCATGAATATGGGTAGTCACGACCGCCGTTTTCGTTCATACACGGATGACCTAGACCTGTTACTGGCTTTTAAGACGTTGCATGTGGTGCAGAAGCTCTGCACTCAAAAAAATGAAACTACGCTAAGTTCATGCTACTTAGAAAATATTAAATTGAGTTACGTAAAAATCTAATTTGCAGATATTACTCATAAGCTATGCATTCTTATCACTCAACTTGACATATTGGAGTTGCACTGACAACATGGGTCCAATAATTATGAGTACGGTGTATGAGTACGAAAATTCAATCAACTAAACACAAAAGTAGAACGAACAAGTACAAATATTAAGTTGACAACACCTTCATGAAGATAACAAAATGTAAAATTGATACTTTTGCGTATACCAAACTCAAATCAGTTAAGTAAAAAGAAGTAGAGAAAATTGTAGTATATGTAGCCTACAAATAAATCTTGAGTTATAGTAAAAAGGACACTAAAAGAAGTCAAATTTATATTGTTTACGTTTATCTGGTCAAATATGATTTAATATACACAAGAATATACACAAGAAGGTCCCATACATTCATTGGGCAGTTTTTATCCAATGTTATGATGAGTTACTATGGAACATTTACATTTCACATTTATGTTCTGCTCTTTTGAGAATGTGAATGGCTTTGTGGCGAATACGGCAAAGCATCAGACTCTTGATCCAGAGACCCAGGTTCGATTTCAGGTAGGTACAAAGGCAAGTTTTCTCATGTCTGTAAATGTAATTAAAAATTAGTAAGGAACCAATTGAGAAAACTCCTCCTCAAGAAAAAGTGAAATTGATTCAATTTTTTTTTCAATTTTAATTAATTTGTTGAAAGTCAAGCACAATTTAAGCATTTTATTTATGTGGGAGCTACTGACGCTATTCAATTAAGTGAACGTTTTACTAAATTGAGTTTATAAGATGCAATTTATCGGTAATACAAGACTTCTTTTAAACCGTGTCAATTTAGTACAAAATACGTGAATAAATGCTTGTTGCACCTACTTAATAAAATCAAGGCAACCGTGTTGCATAGATTTTTTAAAGTAAATTCAACCAATTATTTTTTTTGAGTGTGGGCTAATACTGCAACGACAAATTCGGCAATATAACCTGCATATCGCCTTATTGACTTTAACGGAAAAGTAATTAAAGTAAAGTTGTTCTAGAATTTATTGGCTTTAAATAATGTTGATGAAATATCTGACAGAGCCTTAAAGGACGTTTGATCTATCTTTAGTGGGGCAATCTACACGGAGTAGACATCGGACCCCATTGGAAATAAGTTTGCATAGGTAGCCAGACTTAATGGGTCGTCCGTGCACATTTCGGATTTGGTGTTTAATTTTAAACTGTATTTTTTTTTTTTGGTAAGTTTGTACCATTGTATCTCTATTATTACTAGTATTGTTTATTGTTCTCTGGAATGTGCTGAATAAAATTAATAACAAACAAACATCCAAATGATGTGAATAATCATGAATAACAAAAGACAATAACTTTGTGTTTTACGTTCACGGTTACCTATACGCTATTTGCGCAATCTCTGAATTATTGTAGAACAAACCTTTGTGGATGAAAAAACATCAGAAACAGGAGACGCAACAGCGGCAACACCGTCAGTAACAAAATCAACAGCGTTAGAAGCAGCGGCAACAATGACAGCCGTAACATCATCATCTGCAGCAAACACCATAACAACAGCTACAAAATCAACAGCAGCAGCAACAGCGACAGCATCAATATCGACAGTCACAGCAGCAGCAACCACAACGACAACAGCAACAACCGCAGCAGCAAAATCAACAACTGCAGCGTCAACTACAGCAGCAAAAACTTCAGCAACAACAACGACTCCAGCAGCAAAATCAACGGCAGCAGCAATATTAGTAACAGCACCTGGGTTGTATACTACAAAACGCGGTATGATTGCTCAGTTTTTACCAGATTTAAAGAGGCATTGGACAAAGTTCAATTTGAACAAAATTGGACAAAATTTTGAAACTTTGTTTGTAGGTGATTTACACTTATGTTAGAAAATAACAGTCAATTACCAGATATCGGGAAAACCTTCAGAAAAGTCAACAAATTGAATTTTATTTTATTTGTTGATTTTGGGTATGAGGCTATTCTCTAAACGTATTTACTGCAGCTATACAATGAGAAAGAGTCAAAGATTTGTTTTTAAAACATTCCTTTCACATCATAGATTGCAGAAAAATCAAAAGAAATTTAAAATTTTCATTAGATCTCCTGAAAAGACCAATTCTAGAAATTCAGCTATGGAGGGCAGTATTTATCGTTGTCGACAACAGTGATTAAAAATAAGAGAATATCTTATTATTTTGCATGCTGTCATTATTACCACTAATACTTCAAATGATGCAAAAATCTCAAAATGTTTTGGGAAAAGTTTGGGGATGATGCTGAACTTGTCCAATGCCCCCTTTAAGTTTATTTTTGTACCTCTGTACAAAATTAGCTACATGTAAATGTGACCATCTAGTTCAAACCAGTCGTAAAGTCGATCTTTGATCATTTCACTTTTTAAAAATATTTGCAACGTTCATGTCATAAGGATTAAAAGGTGAACTTGAACCTATATCTATACAAGTCAAGTTATGGTCTGTCAAAGTTTATCGTGGGGTAAGGCACGGTTCCCAATTCATGACGAAAGCTTGTGCGTTATGCGGAAGGGTTTGATGCAATTGTCTTGCATCATGATGCAGAAAATATTGAGTCATGATTAAAAGATAAATGTATAATACTGTACTGAATGATGCAGAAAAATTGCGCCAGGGCATCTATTACTATAATGGCCGCTTCAAAGAAAGGTAGTTTTGCGTTTCTCCTAATATTTTTGCGTCATGACTCAAAATACATTTCGTCATGGCTCTTGCGTCAAGCCCTTTCGTATGTCGGAAGACATTCCATAAACACATTAAAACCAAGCTATATGCCATGACGCTCAGGTATCCCTTATAGAATTCACGCCAAAACACCCCATATCTCCTGAAAATACCCGTTATCTAATTATAAAAGAGTTGTTAAAAATCACTGGATTTAGCTGTAATTAACTGTGTCCTTTTTGGAAAGGTCTAATGGTTTTGAAAATAGTCTGGAATTAGGCTGTAATTAACTGTGTCCTTTTTGGAAAGGTCTAATGGCATGAATGGTTTTGAAAAGAGTCTTGAATTAGTAGCTGTGTTCAAACCATTTTTCTTAAATTTTTCTTTTACTTTGTCCCGGTACTTTGTTTTACAGATTTATACATGTATTCAGAAGATACATCTAAGCATAACTTGTGTGTGGGGCATGGTTTACAAACTTGAAAGTTATGTTATTATCTGAACACAAACCATTTTGAAAACACATTTGAAATAGATTGTCAGCTATTATGTTAAAAAGGAAAATATAATCTTCTCCGAGTTGCTAAATTTATAGGGGCAAAATGTACCTAATGCCTCTGTGTTTTTTTGTTGATCCTACGATATGAAATGTTGCATCAGTTCAATTTTTTTGAAATAAAACTTTGTATAGCTGTTTTGAAGAATGCATGAAGATTATGAATATGCAAAAAAAAAAAAAATTTCACCAAACGTTTGCATATAATTTCTCTTGTAACGCAAAATGCCGACTTCTCGGCTGTACGGACATGATTGAGTTGGAAATGTATAAAATAATGTATTTTTTCGTCAAACGACCACGACCAACCCCTTTAAGGGGTTTTCTTTGAGATATAGTTGCTTACGACTGCGGGATAACGATTTTTTTCATAAAAAGTAAAAAATCAAAAAAATGTTTGCATCCTTTTTGCGTGCGCAAATTCAATGCAGACTAGACGCATGCTTTACTAACGCGTTTGGTTTATCACGCGCCGTATAGCGCCGTAATATATACGCGGAAATTTATGCAGACGCAGATGTGTCTTCAAAGTAACCAAATTTTATCTAAAAATTGCCAGTTTTGGTCGTTTTTCTCGAAAACTAACATGGTGACCATATTTTTTTATTTTAGTATTTTGAAGAGCGCAAAAAAGTGCTTCAACATATGTAAAAATTGAAAAAATAAATGGAGGATTTACTATTTTAGAAGCACATAATGATCAACATTTTGGAGTTTTCCCTATTCTTTGTATGGTTAAGCGGGTGATTTTTTGGGAAAATGTGTACTTTTTGAAATGTCTGTATCTCAAAAACGAGCACGGTGACCTATTTTTTTTTTTTTTAGATTCGTTATCAGTACAAATAAATCTACCAAATACTAAATTTTCAAGAAAATAAATGGAGTATTTCTATCTTAGAGAAAACCCCTTAATATATACTTTGCAGAGTGTCTAGGTGAACCGCTTGGGATGGCAAATGATCTTATAAAAAATGAGCAAATCAGCGCTTCTTCTGAATGGTCCAGGGAAGAGCATGACTATGTGTCCTACGCATGGAGAGGACGCCTCAACAACAATGGATATTGGGCAGTAACCAGTCAAAGTCCTGAAGACCCGTGGATACAGGTCGATTTGTTGACCAAGCACATCGTAGTAGCTGTTATAACACAAGGCGGTGGTGGGCAATTCCCAGATCGGGTCACAAAATTTCAGATCCAGTATGGAGTCTCTGTAGCCACATTGACGTATATGATGGGACATGAAAATTATATGGTAAGGATGACGTGTTACTACACCTCTTGAATATTTATTAGTTAATACAGTATCCTTATTGGTTGAATACGGAAGACGCGCAAACATTATTTTAGACTCTTTTCCGCGTGTGCGTTAATTAATACTCAAGTACAGTCGCGCGGTTAGGCGTTTACGCGTTGCGCCTTTGTAAAATAAACACATGCGGGGAAAAGAGTGAAAATTTCCGCATGGTACTACCGTATGGCTCACGGCAAAGTACTGAATTTGTTGACTTTGAGATTTATTTTCAAGTTATATTTTGACTTTTTTGAGGTGTAGTAAAACAATACAACATGGTTTATTTCATAGAAGTATTATGGTTGGGTGCTGTATCATATGAGGCCGAAGGCCGAATGTGATACAGCACCCAACCATAGATATCTTCCGTATTGCGAATTTATCACTTGGTCTAGGCATGGATCTTATTATTAAAACGTAAATTATGCAGAATTAGATTTCAAATTTACCTAAATTGTCTTAAATGGTAAAAGTCAACCAAGCAATACGGATTTGCCGAACAGGTAATATATAACCGTATTGCACGGTTTAAGGATAACTTTGCGTGCGCGACTTTTGCAAGCGCCCAATAAAAACACATCACGCGCAGTCATTCATGCGTGATTACTTTTTGATTACGCGGTCAAGGTTATTTTTAGACTTAAAATATGTAATACGGCTATATATTAATTGGCTTTCGACCAATGGGATTCAAGGATTTATGTCAACCAAGTGATAATGCAAAATACTGTCCCTCGGTGTTGGATGTTTGAGACTTCTTCCCTCGGCTGCGCCTCGGGAGGAAGTATCGATCATCCAACACCTCGGGGACAGTATTTTGCGATACTTCCCGATCCCCTCAAACCATGTTGTATTTGTATACTCTCGGGTATACTCTACACTATAATGTAAAAATGTTGCTAAAATGTGTAGATTTGGCTAAAAAGAAACAAGTTTGTTTCATGTTGCGCCAGTTTGTTATCACATTTGCGGATTTTTATTTTGATATTTCTGAAAATGAGAATAAAATATACACAATATACAGTAGACATATAGTAACACGAAATAATGACAAAAGTTCATCAAGAAACTACATCACGGCAGCTAATTTTTCGAGATACGGGACTTGAAGCTATTGACGCCCTATTTGCCGTGTCCTAAATGAATCTTGTTGGGGACAGCAAGTGGGAACGAATTTACTATGGGTGTTTGTCAAGGAATTTTGGTGTCTACAGAACTTTGCTGACTCGATTGCGAATTTGGTGCTCGACATCAGATATGCTCTTTCACTACCAAAGAATAAAGCGCATTTTCAGGTAATAACCGCAATAGCGAGTCAATTTGCTGCCTTTATAGTTTTCGTCCTTAAATTTCTGAGAAATGGGTCATCAAACTCAGGATAAGCACATAATGTGGTCATAAAATAAATAGCATGGTAATATCTGCTACAAGCATTTCTGTAGAAAATAACTGCTTCCTTGAATTCGAACATTTTAGTATGTCAGTTTGTGTCTTAGAATTGAGAATTCTTCCGAGTCGCTAAAATACTCTCTAAAGCAAATCAATCAATCAATCAATCAATGAGTACTTGCATACCTCATGAAGGAGTCTATTCGTACAGGGGACCCACGGCTTTACATGACTGTCCGACCACGGATCAAGTAGAGTAAAGTTTCTTGCTCAAGAAAAACAAGGAGAGGAACCGACCAGCCCGGGGCTCGAACCCACAATCTCTTTACGAGACCCGTGCTCTAACCGCTCGGCCCTGTTTGTATTCAGCATTTTTTAGTGTCATTATTTCTCCACCGAGTAAATTGATGTGCCCCCCCCCCCCTCCAAAAAATATCCGCATCTCCGCTCCATCGGGGCTTTTGAATAACCCCACTAAAACACATCGTGAAATGCAGTTCAGTCCAATAGCTTTTTGAGGCCTCGACCCCCAACGGGGCCTTCATATAACCCCACAAAAAATATAAAATGCAGTTATTTTATTATAACTTCGAGGGGGTTCTTTAGCCCAAGAATGGTTCCGTAAGCTTCAAGGAACCCTTTTGAACAAAGACCAGGAAACCCTAAAAAGGTTCTTGGTAAAACAGGAAAAAATGTGTTTAAGAAAGCAAAAACATGTGTCAATAGGACTAACTATGCCTTCTCTTCCCTTATTTGCAGATTATGTAAAGACCGAGAGTAAATTAGGCCTTGATGGCCTACTTCCATTTTTTAAGTTTCTACAAACAATGACAAAGAACCATCAAAAGGTTCAACCTTTTTAGACGAAAGGGTGCTCCCTGTGGGACAAAAAGGGTTCTTAAAAGAACCTTTTCTTCTAAGAGTGTACCTTTAAGGTCTTAGCACCAATTTCGAAATTTTTAGTAGAAATCGCTTAAACTTCGTCCAAACACGATTTAATTGATGCTTATCACAAATCGGAAATAAAAAATGGGGGTCACGGACTTCGTTTTTGAGCTAGAACGCATTTAAAACCCCTATTTTTTCGCGTTTTTGGTCAAAAAATTGTACACAACCCTATGGGAAATCACATTTTATGTCGGATAAAAGTAGTTCTAACATGAAAAAATGTTGTAGATTTTTTTTATTTTTTGATATATGGTGCGCACCAATTAGATCTACAAAATTATTGAATAAAAAAATATGGTCACCGGACTCGTTTTCGTGTTATTTAACCAAAACTGTCGATTTTTGGCAAAAAACGGTGTGCAAATTTACAGATGCGCGTTGGCAGTGGCGTAGCAATAGGGTGGCATGGGTGGACAAAGTCCATGGGCCCCCAGGGATAAGGGGCCCCATACATAAAGAGAAAAAAAAAAGGAAAAAGGAGAAAAGGAAGGAGAAAAAGAAAAAGAAGAAGAAAAGTATTGTCAGGACCCCAGGAAAAAGTGAGTTATTGTAGAAATCATGAACGATATAGTTATATGTGTGTGGGGCCCCATTTATATATTATAGTTATGGAAAAGATGACCTAATTCAAATAGCACCTAGAATTGATAAAGGCCCCTTAAGGTCCAT
>JXSR01S023719.1:0-15089 GCA_000969725.1 Ophiothrix spiculata | reverse complement strand
TCGTCTCATAATGGATGGGCATACATTATTTTGAGTAATGGGTGCCCCCGCAGGGGGTGCCCATTACGAAAAAATAATGTATGCCCATCCAAATTATGAGACGATAGATGACAGGCAAAACAATAAATCGCCATCTTTTATTCTCATTCTTAGTCACAAATTTGAGTCATTTATAAACCAAAAACGATGTAAATTATTGCCAAAAACTATAAACATTATCATTGGAAAAACGTACACCCCTTTTCAAACATAAAATATTCCAAATCCAGTAAAGCTGTTCGCGCCGGATGTGTGCGCATACCTGCATCGCGCCGTGATTTTCAACGCGCGGCACCACTGCGTTTCACGCTGAACGCACTGTCATCTATCGTCTCATAATGGATGGGCAAAAAATTTCTTATTAGGAAGTGAAATCGCACTCAGTGACTAAGAATTGAATATAAAAGGTCAAGGGTCCATTACCCACAACTTCATCTACACAGGACCAAGTCAGAAATGTTTAAATTGTTCAAACAATTGGTTGTACGTTTCGAAATTTGATCACTTCCAAGTTGAACATGTTCAAAATTGTCTTGTCCTAAAGTAACTATGTTCCTAAATGGCTTTATGAAATAGAGCCCTGCAGGTCACCCACACTGGATAAAAAGAGACCCATCCATATACCAAATTGCTCAAATTTGGAGTCAAATATATACAAAAAGAAAAATCTCTGAAAATTTGCACTACTTTAGCGCAATTTTTCGGATTTTAGTTCAGAAATTTTTAAAAATTCCCTGATTTGCACCATTTTGGCGCAAATTTTAGAAGATTTTGAAAAATTGACCTATCAAAATACCACATTTTGCAAAGAAAAAGGACCCATTGGTATACCAACTAGATGATTTTGCTATCATATGTTGGAGGCATATCACCATAATCACTTTTGTACTAAGTTCCCTCCCGGGGCTGAGTATAAGAGTGACACATCATGATAGAATAGTCTCAATTACAACATAGCAATTACCCACCTGGTCTGCACTCCAGCCTCGGGATAAATATATGTGATATTCTAAAAAGTCTGTTTTGCCGATTTCTACCAAGTCATTTTCTAGCTGTGATAACATTTCTTGAAACCATTCAAATGCACCAAAATCGGGACAGATCCAGAAAAAATAGACCTTATTCAGCTTCAGATCTTGGTCTTGCCTTTGCACTTTATACCTGAGGGAAAAATAACAAAATACATTTCAAGTGGTTCCACTACGGCTAATTGGCCAGATATTTATATATATGTGTTTTCATTATGTGCAGAATTTTCATTTATGGAGTAATAATTTTTTACTTGTATCGACTTGACTTGACTTGACAAATCAATTTTTCAGCATCAGCTACTGATTTAGGTGCAATTTTACTAATAGAAAAATCCATAAATTTCTCTGTTTATATCTGTTAAAACTGTTCCATTAGCATGATTAAAGATGTTAATGAACTTATACTGTGTCTAGGCTCCTTAGTCATTGGTAATAAACATGATAAAGGTATGGACCAGAAACGGTAAATTACGGAAGAAACGGTATATTTACTGTTCAGTGTATGAAATTGAATCGTACCATGGGTCAAATACATAGTACCTTATATTAAAGTATTCATGTATACCACAACATACTTAACATACATAAATGACAACGTTTCTAGTATTAATTAACACGTTGGAAGGTTAATCATTGCACATCATCGCTTAATCTAAGGACTGTTCACACTACCAATTTGCTTCGTCGAATTAAGCAAACTCTTCGTCGAAAGAACCTCCTTCGTTCAACTAAGGGATGTGCTGTTCACACTTATTTTTAACGATCGTCGAATCTTAGTTGAACTAATGTTCTGACATTATCAAGGCTTACCATATTGATTTGAGTATTGATGCAAACGGTGTGACTCCAATCCCAGCGCCTACACAAAGTCCAATTTCATACAGGAATATATCTATACTAGCTGTGCCAAATGGCCCATCTACTTGTCTGCACTCTCAGCATGATTTACCAACATTATATCAGTAGTCTAAAGTTCTGACATTATCAACGCTTACCATATTGATTTGAGTATTGATGCAAACGGCGTGACTCCAATTCCTGCACCTACACAAAGTCCAATTTCGTACTGGAATATATCTATACTAGCCGTGCCAAATGGACCGTCTACTGACATCCTGAAAATGACAAATGCATATAGTTGAAAAACAATAAGAAATAAGATTTATGGTGCACTATACTTCCCTGTTTTTGTAATTCTACATGCTTTACACATTAGGGTTCAGGTGTTAGCTATATGTGCCCAAGTAAGCTATATTCCACAATTAATACCATTTAGAAATGAAATGTTCTTTCAATGGATAACATTTTGTTTGACAAATCCAATTAAAATTCACTCACATTCTTTAGCTTTCGCCATCTCTTTCTGATGGCTTGATCACAAGTGATCCGATCCACTGCTACTTCCTGGAAACCCGTTGTTGTCGTTTCTAAGTGACGTCATCGTTTTGTGTTTTTTTTGTGTTTTTTTTTTTTTTGGGGGTGTGTTTTGGTGTTTGGTATTCATTTAATTTGTCGCTTTTGCAATATTGGGCTGTATAAAAACTGAGGCCCCTGAGGTATATAAATAAAGTAAGTAAATATTAGGCCATAAAGATGATGCTTGACATTCTAATTTTACTGGATAAAATCAAGCTTCTGTTAACATGAACCAATATGGTAATCTCCATGCACTTTGTTTAAGGAGGGAGTACAACATACCTTGGTAGTTGGGCAGGCCTCATCTCTCCCTTATCTGCTCCAACAGCCTCTGCTAATGCCTTAGTCCAATCCCCTACAAGTCTAATATGTACACTAAAATGGTCTTCATCAGGCGCCTGAGAAAAAAATAATATAATGAAATTCATGAATGTGCACACCAAATTATAGGGTCATTCCGGGAAGTTCTCCATTTCTATAAGTCACATATACTTTTCTTCTATGTTATTAAACAAATAGTATATTCTTGATGATTCAGGGGTGCTATTTATACCAAGGAAGCACCTCATAGGTTCAAATTAGATATTGACCACCTAACTTGTTGGTAAAAAGACAAAACATTTCTATGAAGTTGGTTGGGTAATGTTCACTACCCATAGGATAAGTTCACCCGGTCGCCACACTAGCTATGCATATTGCAGTTGAGTAAATTCACTCTTCGGGTAAGTTCGTACATAGACACATGTTACAAGATTGATAATTTTTTTTTCAGTATTCATGTTGATGATGGCGATCTTACCCAACCCCAACTTGAACTGTGGCTGCCCTCAATGTTTATTGTAGGTAGCATAACAATTATTTTAGGCCTTTGTAACTTACTGATGTTAATGTAAATGGATGCCACTGAAATCTTGATATCTTTGGACAAAGTAGGAACACATATTGGCCTGGCTGCATATGAAAACCCTCTCGCTTCATCTGTAACTCGACTACACTGGACGGATGTGACACTACCTGCAAGACAATGGGGAAAAAGATCCATCAAGCAGTCAAGTTAGCTCAAATGGTTAGGCACTCACTTATTAAGGTGCGGAAGCTCCACAGATGAAACCAATCAGTGCCAAAAGTTGAATGTGCTTGAAATTCCTTTGAACAATAAACTAACAGCTAATTGTCTTGTAGAAACCCATATGGAACTTGAAGAGCTGCTTCGGACTGCAGTGGTTTATATGTGGGCTGATCAAGGTTTAGTGCCCTATAGAGGCTGCAGCAAAACATGAAACTATGCTTGGTGTGGAATGGAGCCTACTTGGGCCACAGTGATCAAATTGTAAAGTATGCTGAGGTCACATGAAATTACAGATCAGGGAGGGGCAGCACACTATAAATCCCTTGTACTTATTTATTTATTTTTATCTAGTTAGTACAATAACTCCTCTGACAATTTAAACTGTAAATGCGACCGTAACATGATTTTTTGTTTACATTGTTTAAAGTCCTGGTATTATGGCACCAATTCCGGGGTACTCGCATATGAAAAGTATATAGAGATGAATGTACTTATGTAGCAGTGGAAATATTTGCGCATAAATTGTGTGTAAAACATACGTTGAAATTTGTGTGTGTACGCAAAAAAAACAATCTTGCAATTGTGGATAGTGACATACTGTTAGCTCAGCATTTGAATACATTAAACCAGAATGGAGACTGTGGGATTACCATTGCCCGACACCGAATTACTCCCTGAGTGTTCAGTTGCCTTGAGTTGGTATTTTTAATCATTGCGCTCATGAGCAGTAAATATTTGTAAAATATATACCCATTAGATTTTTTTATTTGTAAACATTGCCCCAAACCGTTTTTGTAAAATGCGCCGTATATAACTACTAATATATTGACCTATTCTTCTCCTCTTCTCTTGTAACTCTTTTTTTGCAAAAAGTAACCCGACTTTTCCCCAGGCATAAACCTACCTTAGTTATTGTGACTGTATGACTACTTCTGTAGAATCTAATGCAACGTTCCAAGAAGTACATGACCAATGGAAACACACACCATTTCCAGCTCTGTAAAGTTAAAATTCATTATGTAAGATTTATAACCCAATATTCAACAACTCGCCTTATCTTATTATACGGGAGCGCCGTTGTTGATTTGTGATGAGTCCACAGCTGATATTCAAATAAGCGTGTCACGCACGGCACAACGCACACTAAGATGCATTTACGCAGTACAAGTAAGTTGGCGCACTGTTCATCGTACGTCAAAAACTTGAGTATGTGCAAGGACTGGCGTTTAGGAACAGTAAAAGACAACAAAGCAACAAACATTTATTAACTAGTATTTTGCTTCAGATTCTGCTAAATATTTTTATGAAGATGAGTAGGCCCTATCTGTTGAATTGAAAACATTTGAAATTTAATTCATATGTTTGCAGGAAGATTTTAGTTGTTGAAAGGCATTCAAACACGCAACAGAGTTGTTCATCGCGAATCAACAACTCTACATCCGATGCGTCCACGCTCGGGTGGCTAAAGCCACACTTGCGCAATAAAAATACGCAGACGCATGGATGCAACTCTGTAGTGTGTTTGAATACCTAACTAAAATATTTATGTTGTTTTAATCAAAAACAATATAAGAGACAACTTCAAACTTGAAACTCAACTGGTGACCACAATTGGAGCATGTGGTTCTGGGTGGTTGCCAGTGTACAGAACAATAGCAACCGGTCAGAACCGATGGTTCTGGGTGGTAAGCCACAAGTTGGGTTTTGAAGCTGTCCCAATGTAACAATACTGAATGAAAAACAGATTATTTTGAAACGGAATAACCATAATGTCAATGTGATTAATGTTGTTCATTTCCAGCTGTGTAAAGGTTAAAGTAATTAGATATGAATACTGGAAACTTTAAATATGATTTATACTGCAATCAAATTTTTAAGCTATAAAATTCAAAAATATTTTAAGTTAAGGACAGGATATATTCTAACTAAGAACACCAAATTTTGTGTCCCAATATAATTTTTTCAGGTTATAGATTATTAATAACTTGAGATCTGTCTTCTGGCTATACTTTGATCAACACTAAATAGGCGTGAATTTTGAGGCTTTTCTTCATCCCCATGTAAAACATAATCCCAGTTACACGCACGCCGTAGATACTGATGCGCGAGTCACACGTGCAATGCGCGCTGCATCTCCTGCAGTTTTGCTGTGTCCAGCTAGGCATGCCCTAATCTTTATCAATTCACAATGTGAAGAGGCCTGCCTATTTGATGTTGATCAAAGTATAGTAAGAACCTTACAATATTCATCCAAGCCAATATTATACATATACATACATACAAAAAGTTTTTACGGGTGTCTTTCCATAAATGATTAAAACACAAAAATGAAATTCAAAAATCAAAACTCAATAAAAATACAAAACAAATACTTTGGAGGCTGTTTCAATGTTAAAGACCAGAAATACACTTGTCATCAATACTCACAGAAGCTTCTCCTGGTCCAAATTTAGGCACTGGACACCTCGGGTCATCACCCCAGTCATTTGGTATATCCTTACATATACTTGGCTTATGGTCTCCAACGTTTATCTGATGTCTCACAATCCCTCTATAAAGTAAAGATATTTGGATACTGATTATACACTTTGCTTAATAAAACAGAAACTTTTAACAAAACAGTCATGGCTAATTTTGGCTAATTTTTTTGCTACCATATACACAAACCTCGAACATAACTTCATTTGAACATTCAGCAAAATTGGGTAGATTTGGCCTGTTCAGGTTTGTCGTAATATAAGTTATCTCATTATCAGACAAAGGATTTAGTAAATTGTAATTGACAAAAGAAATATCGAATTAATCTTACCGCACAAAAGACGCCTGTCAATCAAAGTATGGGGTAGACTATTGTCTTTCACAAAAGCAAAATCCCTGGCCATTTTAGTTGTGCTTTTTCTTGTGTAAACACAAAAGGATTGTTACAGATTGCAATTTCTCTATACTTATTGACTCCAGTAAATAGAATAATTAATGGGTTAACAAGATATTTTACAACAGATTACAAAATACATTGTTATGCATGGACAGAACATTTGAACTCAATAAATACAGACTAATTTATTTAGAGTCAGGAATTCGTAAGAAAATTGTACATGTTTAGCCTCCTGTTGAAAATTTGACCTTCTCTCTATACCTACTTTTTGACTCAAAACTCCCCATCAATCAGTATAAAAATTATGACAGAAAAGTGTTTTTTTAGCAAATTTCCCCCAATCCATACTGTTTTGTAGGGATCCTCTCCATTGAAAAAAATCTGTTTTTATATTTCAGTGAAAATCAACATTTTCAGGTCGGCCATGATACCTCATTGCAACATTATTCATTGACTGATTTCCATAATTTTGGTATTAATGGAAAGAGGAAATCTATTCGTTTAATATGGTATCAAACAACTAAATTTTGGTTGTGTCATTATGTAGTAAGCCGGTAGGTAGATGACATCAATCGCCACCTGCAAAGAAAGTAAAACAACTTACGAGACCATTTTTGCACCATAATACATGTCCCGAATACATGTACATAAAAATGAGTAACTATTCTGACAAAATTTCATTGATATAGCTTCATCCCTTCTGGGTAAAGTTTAAAACTTTTTGATACCCCCTCGTATGTATGTATACCATTTCAGTATTTTCACTTACTGTGTTCCATGAGATAACAGCATTGCATAATACACGATAAACAAGTGATGTGTCACCCAGAAGTTCTCAAAGTAATGATGTCTGAAAAGAGAAAGACAGGACTTATGCTGACATTAATGTTACAAGAGAGCATATTGTGACATTTTGACAGAAGTCCCTTATCGACATAAACCATGTAAACAAGCATTACGAAAAGTCAGAAAGAACTGATGGAATATCTAGCAAGATGTCAAATCAAATATTGCACAATAACTAACTTTTTCTGTAAACAATAAGAAACAATAAGAACTCAAGATTTTTATTAACCGAACACCAGGCAATATTTACTCAACAAAATTATATGATTAGGGCTGATGATACATATTGCCTCTTTTCGCAAGCATTATCTGCAAACATTACATGACTGCTATACATCGCTACTGGTACCTCATGATGGGCTATGTCGACATACATGTATAATAAATTTATGTCAACATGGAAAAATGGTCCTGACAACGGCCCTCCTGTGTAGCAATTGCCACTCTGCCACTGGTCTACCAAGTGTGATAGAATACCTCATAATTTTAGTTGCTGAAGTGTAAACATGAGTACGTAGGCCATGGTGACAACAGCTCCAGTCAACTTCTGTCCCGACCCCTCCAGACCTTATTCCGCAACCACCCCCCCCACACACACACACTCGCCCGAAGTGTGGTAGCATACCTCATAATCTTGGTTGCTGATGTAAACATGAGTACATAGGCCATCGTGAGAACAGCTCCAGTCAACCACCACCCACCCCCTCAACCTTATCCCTTATAACAAATTCACCCATCCCTAAAGTTTGGTAGCATACCTCATAATCTTGGTTGCTGATGTAAACATGAGTACATAGGCCATTGTGAGAATAGCTCCAGTCAGCCCAGCAGTTGTGGAAAACACTTGTATAATCACACCAAGACCTGCATATGGCGACTGCATTTACAGATAACAAAAAAAATATGGTACAAATTTAGCTTTCTGCTTAATGGAACAAAATGGGTAAATAATCTACCTAACAAAATTCTAACAGAATGAATGATGGTGCAGTTTTCCAATATGCATCATTTGTCCTTCATCGACACACAGCCTTTTCAGAAAATAAATTGCAGGTGATTTATAGTGTACTACGTGGTCCCCCTGACTTGTAATTCTACACGGCCTCAGCACACTTTACAGAGCAGTTCTAATCATTGGGTTAAATCACTACCTGGACTCCCTGGGGCCAAAGGGCTTACTGCGGCCTATATATTGGCGCAACCCTAGCTTGAGCAATTCACACCCTCATAGAATATACAATTTTCGCACACTCAGCTCCCAGCTGAACTCGAACGCTTATGTTTAACAGTCCGAAAACTAACAAACTGAGCTAGCGAGAACTATATGAACAATGCATATAAGGAAAAATGGATGTTGTGCGATGCCAAGGACGAAGAATACTACAAGTAGGCATAAATTAATATCTTATTATAGGTAACATTATGTTGGGAAATTTTATAGGGGTTTTTATTAGAAGATATGGTCAATTACAAACAACACGGTATACATGTACTGTTCAAATGGGTTGAGTCAAGAAATTTATGGTAAATTTGACAGCTGAAATGTTATCCATAAATGGTAATGAATACCTTTATTAATCTATCGATGGGATCAACATCAGCCATTTTGGGATCAAAACTGAATTGTGACTGAAAACAATACAAGCAAAGCAATTAAGTGAAAATATTTATTTTTTACAGATTTTCAAGGTTTGTTTTGATTAATCATTTTGGCAAGAAAATATTTTAAAATAATAACAATCAACCAAACCAGAAAGGCCCATCCATTTACAAAACAGGAATATTTGTCAACTAACCTACAACTTACCCATAAATTTACTGAGGAGATACCAGTCTTGCTATAATTTTAATTCTGACATAGAGACAAAATTGAGGGTATTCAGGATGATGTCGATGATCAATCAATCAATCAATCAATCAATTATACACTGTACTTGCATGACATGCATACCCCATGAAGAGGTCTATTCGTACAGGAGACCAACAGCTTAACGCGACTTCCAAACCACGGAGCAAGTAGAGTAAAATGTCTTGCCCAAGGAAACAAGGAGATGAATACCACCGTGCTCGGGACTCGAACCCACAATATATGTATTATGAGACCTGTGCTCTTGTCATACTGCGCAAATATTGAAAAAAACGCACACACATTTTGAGTGCAATTTGGCGTATCATTCGTGTAAAGTATTATTTGAGCGGTTTGCCTCTACACAAAACCGAATCATGGCACTCGGGGAGTTGATTTTGGCAGAAACTGAGTGGACCTGAATACCCCGAATTTGAGCTCCATGGCTGACAACGCCAGGACATGGGCCAATAACAAAGTCTGGTATCTCCATTTAAAATTTATGAACTTACCTCACTAAATTGGTCAACAGGATTGAGCCAAGAGTTTTTGCTTCTGGGTAAATTGGCAAGTTGGTGGGCTAAAACATCATCATCTGACGTGGTTAATTGGGATGCGTCATAAAGATGTTGGAAATTGAAGCAATGGCTAATGATGTGAAGTATCATAAAGAAGGCAATAGAATACGCTAATAATTTATGGAAGGTTATGTTTTTGTCAAGTTGCCGTCGCAAGCTTCTTCTGTAATACTGCAAGAAATGAGAAACAAAAACTATCAATTAAATAAACAGACATGTATGTATAAATGTAATCAGTCCGGACTAAACGCTCAATCAAGCATATCTGTTGCATCGATTGATGCAGTGAAATCGTATTGCTTCATGAAGCGTTGTAGATGTGAACCATCCATTACACAAAATCAATAGGTTCGGCAATAAAACTGTCTGCACCAAGTCTATGATAACTTCTTTCTGTCAACCTTCTTACAAATTTATAAAAAAGATTGACCGTTGCATTTATTAGTCAGCACTGATGGAAAATTGTCGCAATTTGATAAGTGCTGGGTAAAAAATGCAATGCTCAATCTTTTTAAAAAATTTGCAAGAAGGGTGACAGTTACTTACATGACCCTATGGTGCAGACAGCTTTTAAAATTGTCCTAGCTATCGATTTCATATAGCGATGTAGTATTTCATATTATGGCTTCATTTAATGAAAACTTGGGCAAGGTACAACTAAAAGGTTAAGTTGTGTGTCCAATTATGATATGGGAAAAATGTCACATGTTCATTTTAATTTAACATAAAGAAAGTCATGTGTCGACATATAACATAATATTTTTGGAAAATCTGTCACTTGTTATCTCGTGCTGTCGCATGTGTCAATTTTTACTCATAAACATGTACAACCCTGGATTATTTATTCCTGCTTAAGGCAATTCATGATCCACTTTTCATCCTCAAGGTCACCTCTATCACAACTGAGCTTTTTAGCTTATAAGAATCATCAACTGATATTTGTTCGATCCAAAACCATTCTTTCACATGTGCTTGTATTTTTGAGAAAAGTGAGAAAATGTGTCATTTTCTAATTATTGTCAGGGCTCCGACAGTAATTACAACACAGTATGGCCTGGCGTCACTAGAATTTCTGTTCTCAACGAGAAGTTCTGTTTAGAAATACCCACCTAGAAATGTGGTATATTTTGATCCTTGTACCTCAATTGTAAGTTTTATATACTTGTAGTTGGAACTGATGAATAAGAATTGGATATAAACATATAATAATGTTTGACCTAGCTGGTCTAATTATCCATATATCACAAAATCCATTTGGTAATAAGTTCTTACTCTGGTGAGGAAGTCTAGTGACGCTTTCCCTAAACCTATGGGGATTTTCAAAATGCTGAAAAGCTTGTAACTTGGAAAAGAACGGTTTGGAATCGAGTGAATTTTTCAGTATATATTTATGTTGTACTCTTCTTTTTATTAGCTAGAAAAGATGCAAGGTTTTGTCACATCAAAATAATGAATTGCACCTTTAAGTAAGCAGTAAGCATGAAATGTTACCTTGTTTGTTTCACATGATCCTCTGAAAAAAGAGATGAGATTTCTGCAAACTGGCAACAATATCAGCATGGAGTTGAGATTTATACATGCGGCACTAGCTCTGGCTATCGGTAGACCATACTATAAAATAGAGAAAAAAGAACGGTTAAAACTGGCAACAAAATCAGCATTGAGTTTAAATTTGTACATGGTGCACTAGCTCAGACTATTGGTAGTTCATGCTGAAAACAAAAACAGCTTCTAATTCAATCATTTAATACCAAGAGCTTGTCATGGCATTTACAAAGTACATATAAACAAAGGTAGTACTAGTGCTGCTAGCTGTCACCAAGAAAGCATTTTTATACTGTTTTACTACGACTTCAATTCTTCAATTCATGATGACTTCTAGTAGCTATAAATAATATCAGCAGTATGTGGATTTTGAAGCTCCGAATGGCCGAAACAGGGTTGGGTACAGTCAGAGGTTGAATACATTACCCTTTTTGATACTGACAGTGATTACATGTACAGGTATAACTCTTCTGTACATGGGACCGACGTCTTTACGTCCAATCCGAAGGACAACAATGAAGTATTAACCAAACTCTAAATACTTCAAAGGGGCGGAGAATATTGAATATCTGACCCCATGCTCCTATCCCGGCAAGGCAACCCGGAGAGATTCCGGGAGGGTACTCCGGTCTTCCTCCTGCAATTTAAAACATCTTGGAGCCCTGTTGAAGATATAAGCTTCCTTTGGCTTACTTATTGATACCAAGTGCAAAGTTGAGTGGCCTTGACAAAAGCCTAAACAAGATGATTTTAATTGACCCTGTCCCCATTTTTCATTTCAGATATGTTATATCACTAATTCCTCTGATTACAGTTTTGGAAGCAAGGTATGATGGGAAGGTCCTGAAAAGACCCCATTAGACAAACTCACCCCCATCATACCCTGCTTCAAATGAATTGTTTTACGGGTTGTAATCAGTACAAAGAATCCATTGGAAGCAAGGTATGATGGGAAGGTCCTAAAATGACCCCATCACACATACTTACCCCCATCAAGTAAAATGTATAATAAAACTCTGCATCTCTAACATACTTAAAGAACACAACCAACCATGTTGTGAGGTTGCCAATCAACCAGGCAAGCTGCAATGACAAAAGAATCAGAAGATGTAAATGTACGAGGGCATATCAAAAAGTTTTAAAGATCACAAAGAAGAAAAGGAGTTATTATAGCTGAACTTTTGTCATGATGGTCTCGCGTCCTTATGTACATTATGGTGCAAAAATGATATCATTAGCATCAGGGGCGTAGCTAGGGGAGGGCAAGTTGCTCCGGGCGCCACCTCTAGAGGGGGCGCCAAATCGCCACTACATGAAAAATAATTGGACCAACAACAGGGGAAATACTGCTGAAATTAGCCAATATTTGCCTAAATTGTTTTGAAACTTTTTAGATCAAATCAGCAAATATTACTGCAAAAAACACAATTTGTTTTGCGCGCGTTTCGCATGCTGGAAAAAAATTTAGACAAATTTTAGCAGAAATTACACATTTTAGAAAAAACAAGAGGAGTTTTTCAAAGCTGTTGGAATTTTTTTTGCGGGGAGGCGTACCTTTTCAAGTTGCCCCCCCCCCCCCCCCCCAAGAGAGGGGGGGCGCCAGTTAATCTTCTTGCCCCGGGCCCAGGACACCCTCGCTACGCCCCTGATTAGCATGAATCACTGTATGCACGGCACGCTTTAGAAAGGATGGGTCTAGAAAAATCAGAAAATTGTCAAAAGGGTGGGGTTCACAATATTTCCAGTATAAAGGTCGCCTTGATAAAAGGGGTGGGTCTGAAATATAAAGGGTGGGTTACTTATCCTTCTGACTATTTTGAAATTATGTTTATAGGATCTGAGAATCAGAATGAGTAGTGATATTATAAGATATTGTTGTCACCATTTATGTTCTCCACATTACTAGAGGCTTAATCAATGAACCAAAGTGGGATGAATTATGAAAAACTTATCAAAGTTTCTAAAAAGGTAGTTCTGCTCTGGGTACAAACCACAGTTGGACCATATATCCTTGGGCAAGAAACTTTACTCTAGTATACAGCTTTATACTAATTTAAAGTTTACCCCATTTGACCTTCTTTGACCTTCAATGACCCCTGATGACCCTCGATTACATTTGATCCACTAACCAATACAAACTTGGTCTTTTGACGGTCAAGGGGCACATACCCACCAAGTTTCAGGAACGTGCGACCCTCGGTCAATGAGAAAATGTAGGTTAACATTTGGGTTAATATTTTCATCACAGACACACGGACGGAGATCATTTTATAGTCCCCATCCCGAACTAGTCGGCGGGGAAATTATTAACAATCAGTGTTCCTGCTAAGGTCAAAATACAATGAAAACAGATTTATAAGTATTAAGTATTGTTCAAAATATACCACATCAGCATGATCTGTGTGCGCTCGTCATTTACAATCTGTTATCAGACCATCCCTACTAAATCACAAAAATGGTATGAACCGGATATCGTGGTTAAGACAAGTCAATCAATGTCATTTTGAGCAGCGGCGTAGCGAGGAAGTCTGGCGCCCGGGGCAAGAAGTGAAACTGACGCCCCCCATCTTGAAAAGCAACTTGAAAAGGTACGCCCCCCAAAAAAATTCTAACAGCTTTGAAAAACTCCTCATTTTTGCCTAAAATGGGTAATTTATGCTAAAATTTGCCTAATCAAGAAGTGAAACTGACGCCCCCCCATGGGGGGGGGGGGGAGGGGGGCAACTTGAAAATGTACGCCCCCCCAAAAAAATTCTAACAGCTTTGAAAAACTCCTAATTTTTGCCTAAAATGGGTAATTTATGCTAAAACTTGCCTAATTTTTTCCAGCGCGCAAACAAATTTGCGTTTTTTCTGTAATATTTGCTTATTTAAGCTAAAAAGTACCGAAACCTAAAGGGCGAGCGGAGCGCGCAAAAAAAGCAGTGTGTCCCCTGTTGTTGGTCAAATTATTTTTCATGTAGTGGCGATTTGGCGCCCCATTAGGGGTGGCGCCCAGGGCAACTTGCCCCCCCCACCCCTTGCCCCCCACCCCCTAGCTACGCCGTTGATTTTGAGGTCATTTGCCAGAACATGCATTTTATTGGATAGTTGCACTGCCAAAAAGGTAAGGAATTTTATAATTTTCGCTTGGTGATTTTCTAGAAATATGAATGTACCACACCACGTGAATCAAAAAAAATTGTGCATGGATTAAAACTGATTTTGACCTTGATAAAAGCACCAAATCATAAATTTCTTGTTAATGTAGTAAAGCAAATTTAATAAGCTTTCAAATGCAGAAAAAATTATAGAATTCAGTTGAAAAATAAAAAAGATATGACCAATTTTGTAAGTACTTCTTAGCTTTTTTATAATGCCATAACCCGTAATTGTGATATGTAATATCTTGCTTAACTGTGTAAATCCCATTGGAATGGAAGAAAAAGAGACATACTTACAAAATTGGCCATATCTTTTTTATTTTTCGTCCGATTTCTATCATTTTTTCTGCATTTGAAAGCTTATTAAATTTGAGATTTGGTGCTTTATCAAGGTCAAGATCAGTTTTAATCCGTGCACAATTTTTTTTTGATTCACGTGGTATAGGGCGAAACTGTAGCAGTGTAGACAAACCAAGTGAAAGGACAGATTTTGCATCAATTTTTCACTTGGGATATTTGAGTAAAATAAATAACAAATTTACTAAATTGGTTCATTGAAATAATGGCCACAATGATTTGTATATAATCTTTCAAATTGAGGGTTATAGGAAAAAAGTCACCTGCTAATAGGTGAGATTGTACACGTTGCTATCGAAAAGCTATCAAACTGTTTTGGTCTTATGCTGCTTTCATACTCGTGC
>JXSR01S023716.1:25387-42975 GCA_000969725.1 Ophiothrix spiculata | reverse complement strand
GACACCATATCTATAGATGATTTTACGACTTTAACATGTGACATGATAGTGCTAGGTTTGATAAAAGATTCATACCTTGGGTCAACGTGTATGCTAACATTTTCTTATGTTTTAATCTTTAATTATATTTTACGTTGTGTCTGTCCTTGAACGCTCAGCAAATGGTCAATGATACATCTGCTTTAAATACCGGGGTTATCAATCAACGCGTTGTAGAGTCTTCTAACAAATGACGAATAATAATCTTTTTTTAACTCCATAGAAAATCTGATGCTCCAAGATTAAAATGGGGTCAGATCATTTAGAAATTGAGCATACTATGTTCAATTCGTGAGAAGAAATTAACCTTTTTCATCTTTGATGATGAATATAATAAACTTGAATCTAAATAAAATATTCCTATTAGTACAGCTAATCATGCTAATAGTCAGTTTATGAAAAGTGAGCTCATAAATTCAAAGGGTAACAGACCTAGCTAATGTGTGGCGTCGGAGGTGTAATTATTCCCACATGCGTGAGCAATCTTGTGAATTCTTCACAAATCATGCCTTTCAGAAAAAGTCAGAACATGGAATAAGTTACATACGATTTTTACCATTCTATTTAAATTTACACGATATGCCTATGAAATAGTAGTAACCTCATTTATACTTTAAGAAAAGTTTTATTTCAAACAAATCATTGAACTGTTAAATTAAATGTTGTACCCAATTCGAGAAATACGAAACACCTAATACTCAGATGGAATTAAATTATCGAATATAGCTAAGTAACGGTCCTTCCCCTTATTTAACAACGGATACGGTGATTTATAACATCATGGGATCAAAAATATGATAATTATATTTAAAAACATCTTATCGACTTTTAGAGGAACTCTCGTGACATATTATTGCAATGATTTTTCTTGAGACCCTCTAAATTATTAATGAGAAATTAAGCGGAGGTCATATAATGATCAAGCGGTTCAAGAAAGTAAACATTTTTAACTTCGTCTAATTTTAAAGGTTAAGGACCACATATTTTGTCAAGGAGGGTGACGAATATGAGTATAGCAACGACAGCAGACTGTTACCTACGGCAGCATGCGGTGGCTAACAAATTAGTCAGTGTCAAAAGACGGTAACACGCGACTACTGGCGAATAATACCATTTGAAATGCGTTTCTTGCCTTTACCTTCTATTCCTCACTGTGTGAGCCTGCCTCGAGAAAAATTGAGTTCGAAGTAAATCCTTTTAATATAATTGACATTTGTTGATTCACATATATACAGTTCAAAAGAAATAAGTCCCCCCTAAAGAATATTGATTTTTCTAGAAATCATTTTGGCCATTTCAATTTTTTCCAAGCTGTAAAATGCAGGCTGGAATGATACAAATTCAGTGTGCAATAAAGTTTCACACAACACGTAACATTTTTCTTGAATATTATCATTTATTAAATTTCATGGCGAATCAAAAGTTGCAATTTTTCTCTATACGGATATGAAAAACTGTCAATGATTTTTTAAATGTATGGAAATCTTTAACCCTGCTTTGAAGTAAACATTATTCATATGTTTATAACATCTGTGAATGAATGAGTAAGGGACTTGTTCATGATTGAATAAACATCAGGTAAGTGTAGATGAACATTTTAAAATGTCTATAATTGCCGTAGAAATCTTAGTTATCGATGGTGACTTAAACGACGCAAAACGATACGCTAAGAAGTTTTCCATTCCCTCAAATTCAAGATGTGAAGAAAGCATTAAAACATAAATTTCCCTGGTTGACTTTCATTAATGCAAGGGGTTTCCAATTGAAAATCTTTTAAAGGTAAATTAATTGTATGAGAAAATGATCTTAAAGCATTTTTAAAAACACAGTCCTCTGGAAGAATATGTTACTTTTAGTTTACGTCTTACTTGATGTACATTCATCCATAAACCCGTGAGTTATGTTCATTCAACCATGAACAAACCCCTTCCTTTTTTTTCCTGACAAGTGCTTACCGTTTGAATAATGATTACACATTATTTTTCTTAGAATTAAACATTCATCAATTTTCGTACTCCAATACAAGAAACTGCAACATTTGATTCGTCATGAAATTTCAAAAATGGCAACATTTTTAGAAGAAGATTAAGTGTTATGTAAAACTTTTGTGCATATTGAATTTGTATCATTCTAGCCTTCGTTTTACAATTTAAGAACAACTCATAGAGCCTAATTGTTTTCCAGAAAAATCAATATTCCTTAGGGGGGACTTATTTATTTTGAACTGTATATATGACCTCCTCCGAAACCCAACATTAAACAAATACATGTACATGTTCCCTAGCATATCACCAGGAGTGCCTGGGTGTAAAGTACTTTCAACATGATGAGTCGTCACACATTAGCTTTGAACGAAAAAAAAAATCAAAACATTACATTATTTTGCTCATTTCTTAGTCAATTATAAGTTGAATGAAAAAGCCCCCAAACCTGAATGACAATCCTTGTAAAAACATGTTTCATTGAGAAGACAATAATATGACCACTGATACGAGTGAAGATATATTACCGCCTGAACAATGTTTGGCAGATACAATTCGGCCATTCATAACAAGGCGTGTGACATTTTCAGGTCAACAATATTTGCTAAAAGTGAGGTACCCGTGTAAGATTTCAGGGGTTTTAACGTTGAGCATGAATTGTAAAATGAAACAGATAATATATGTCTACATTACTGATAAGTTTCCAATGAAGTGTAAAGAACAATCGCATCTCATAAGAAGCATATTTTAGTCTTTTACAGTAATTATAAATGTGTAACGAAAGTAATGGCGAATCAGCAAGTACTTCAAACGTGAGGTACAATGTCGTTTTTAAACTATCTACTTATATCTAGTTCTATCGAAGTCTATCTACTTCTATCTATTATCTTTCTATGGAATCTTATTATTCTCTTTATGTACTGTAAACTACCTAAAAGAGTCACACAGACAATTTCAGATTCAACTATAGAAGGTTTAAGGTGATACGTTAACGTGGTCATTGACCACACACATAACCAGATATCTATTTCATCTTTAAGCATTGCTACAAGATATGGTCGGCATAATAATAATAGTATTATATCAGTATGATACGCTGGGGATAATATACTAAAGGTGAGGCACCTCCAGTACTAAAGATATACCCATGTTCTATCTATAGTGGATGTTTCCAATATTGATTGATAGTGCATCTTAATCTAGAAATTAACTTTTGGTAAGAAATATTATATCAAACAGACAAATTTCTGTTATTTTGATGAATCTCATAAGTATGATTCGATATGATACTACGTGTTACAAAGCACAACTAGATAGCCAAAGATGTTGAAATTGTTGACGCCCTCAATGCCCCTCTTCCAGTTCATTGTTATGTAAAGTACTTTAGGTCGGAAAATATCTCCGAAATCTGATTTTCGGCAAAAATTCAAAAAAATTCAAAAAATCGCTATAAAAGTTCTAAATATCGGATTTTCATCGGGTTTTCTGCTAATGAATAAAGAAAATGTTAGTTCTAACATGTTCTGTAAGTTAAGGCTTGTTAGCATACAGATATGTTTCAATATGGCGACTTTTTATATAGGGGGAGTGGTTACCACCTCCCCCCTACCCACGGACTTTGACAGCTTACCTTACCCCCACCTAAGGTGCTACCCCGACTTTTTCATCAAAATGACCACAACGTATGTAAAATCAATATTACTTAAATGTCCGGGGTCACTTTGTTTTGCGTTTTGGAGCAATCGACGACGATCCGTTAGGAGGGGGGGGTGGTACTCTTAGGTGGACGAGGGTTAAGTCAACAAATTGAATTATAAATCAAATACATTTTTTGCATGTTTCAACTTCTAATTTAATACATGTTACTAATGTGACTCTCGTCTACAAACTAAACCACTAAAATCATTTAAAACGGGCTTAATAAATTTAAACAAGATACACATATATATCAGCGACACAAAAATGGCAAAGTTGCACGCTTTATCGAAGAATGTGTCGAAAAGTGAGCACATGAATTTAAAGGGTAATAGATTATTTGTTTTGTAATTATTCCCACATGCGTGAACAATCTCGTAAATATTCCCACAAGTCATTCCTTTCAAAGAAGTCAGAATATGGATACATTACACATGACTTTTAACATTCGTTTTAAATTATAATATAGTATACTTATGACAAATATATAAATAACCTCACTTACAAATTTAGAAAAGCTTTATCTTAAACAAAGCATTGAATTGTTAAATGAGGGAAAATCGCTGAAAACTGCTTGACAATACTTTGAACGCATAATATAATATCACACGTAACTAACAACAGTCATTATGCTTTATAACAAATTAAGTGATGCTGTGTCAAAAAAGAAATGTCATTATCAATGTATTATGGTAACATTAAATATATTATATAATAATTAGACCACCAACAATGAAAAGTAAATAAAAACGCGGGAGAAATATGTTGTACCCAATTCGAAAATACTATGGAATATCTAATGGAAATATTATGTACTTTATTTCCTCAATAATTCTTGAATGGCCATTACCCTCTTTTTGACATCTTATACGGTGATGGGATCACTAGTGGCAGTTTTTTATATGTATTTTCTTGAGACCCTTTACAATAATTTGTAACTACTGAGATTTTTTGTGGACACCATATAATGAGCAAGCGGTTCAAGAAAGTTCCAATATCAACTACGTCTAATGTTAAAAGTTAAGGACCAATAATTAAGTCATGATGAAAAACTTATTTTACCCCTCTATCAATGCCTGAGTGTAAAGTACTTACCGATGAGTCACATATGTGATGGCTCACTCCGAAAGGGGGAGGGGACTTTGCAGATGATATCAATTTTGATTTTATCATCTCATCTGTTACAGCATTTTCTAAGATTTAAAATGACACCTTACTTGTTGAAATTGATCAAGGCGATCAAATTTTACAACAGAAAATGTGCTAGAAATTCTTATTATGTTCCTTTTTTTTTGCTGCTTATTTTCATCGTTTTCTCAAAAAGGGTTCAGTCCCCCTTTCGGGGATAGTCATCATATATAAATTTCAAATGAAATAAAATCGAAGTATTACATTATTGTCCTCATTTTACAATCATAAATGGAATGAAAAAAAACCCAAACCTGAACGACGATCCTTGTAAAAACATGTTTCATTGAGAAGACAGTAATATGACCACTGATACGAGTGAAGATATATTACCGCCTGAACAATGTTTGGCAGATACATTTCGGCCATTCATAACAAGGTGTGTGACATTTTTAGGCCAACGATATTTGCTGAAAGTGAGGTACCCTTGTAATTTTCATGGGTTTTAACGTTGAGCATGAATTGTAAAATGAAACAGATAATATATGTCTACATTACTGATAAGTTTCCAATGAACTGTAAAGAACAATAGCAACTCATAAGAAGCATATTTTAGACTTTTACAATATAATTGTGTAACCATGGTAACGTAACTAATGTCGAACCAGCAAGTACTTCAAACGTGATCGCGTGAGGTAAAATGCCCGTTTTAAACTATCTACGTCTATATCTAGTTCTCTCACAGTCTATCTACTTCTATCTATTTCCTGTCTATGAAATCTTATTATTCTCTTTATGTACTGTAAACTGTCTAAAAGAGTCACACAGACAATTGCAGATTCAACTATAGAAGATTTGAGGTGATACGTTAACGTGGTCATTGACCACACACAAAACCATCTTCAAGCATTTACAAGATATGGTCTTCATTAATAATAATAGTATTATATCTGTATGATACGCTGCGGATAATATACCAAAGATTAGGCATATCCAGAAGTAACGATATTATACTCATGTTCTATCTACTGTATAGTATCAGTTTCTAACATTGATTGAGAGTAAATCGTAATCTTAGAAAATTTTGGTACGAAATATATCAAACAGACACATTTCTTTTGTTTTGATGAAGCTCATATGATTTGATATGATTCTACGTGTTACAAAGCACAATTAGATAGCTAAAGATGTTGAAATTGTTAACGCCCTCTATGTCCCTCTTCCAGTTCATTTTTGTGTGAAAAACAGTAGTTTTAAGTCAACAAATTGAATTTAGGTCTACTTTTAATCTGCTTTATATGAGAATTTATCAAAATAATGCTTCACCATTTTACATCTTGTTTAATTAAAGTAAATTTCATTCTTAAACTGTTTTATTTTTATTGATTTTAGTAATGCTGGTGCAGGATCTATTTGTGCCTAGAATTGTTTGACTTGTGAATGACCATTATTCTTTAGTTCAGTTTGGGTCAGCTGTTTTTATCATCCCGTATAATCGCTTGTTCATTCTTATGTTTTATAGCACATGGCTATATTCATTTCAATTCACTGTACTTGAGCCACTTTTACAAATGTTGCACATATTTTGACCGTTTCCGGTAAACCAAACCTGGCTGTGATTTTCGAATCACCTGCAAAAATTTAGAAAAGGTATTGATACGATGTTTTCACTATGTGTAGGTAACCTTCTTACCTATAATTTTGCAAGTAGTTACCTTTAATAAAACAAAAATTATAATACAACAAGTAGAACTTTTTGAATGACCCTCGTACATTAATTCAACGCCCTTTCATGTACACTTCTGTTGATTATTTACTCAAGAAAATGTAATGAAATCAATGAGGTATCTCTTATGAAAAGTGAGCAAATTTGTCATTAATTTATACGGATTTATTGGCATTTATATTCAGACAACAAACAGATCTGTTAACTTAATAAATGTGGCTAAATCAGCACTTAAACAAACAAATAAGCAAGCAAGCAAACAAACAAACAAAATTAACAACCATCCATCCAAACAATCAATCTGCATACACTCTTGCAAGCAAAGACAACGTCTGTAGTTTATTCGGAAAGTGTGGTCTATTTTCACCGGTGAAATAAACATCTAATAAATGTCTATATTGAATATTATGTGTGGAAAGCAATTGGCTAAGTTGTTAACAAATTCAAAAGGTACCCCACGTATTATTTTTATGCAATTCAGACAGATTAGTGCCGCCATTTCGGAAAAGGTTTGCTTTTTTTGCACCCTTAACGCATTTGTACATATATATGCACATATATATTATGCCTGTCCATGACATCATGTAGATAGATAACATTATGATGCTATATATGTGACACGATAGTGCTAGATATTGATAGGTTTTATAAAAGATTTATAACTTGGTTCAAGGTGTATGCTAACATTTTCCTATGTTTTAATCATTAATAATATTTTACATTGAGTGTCCTTGAACGCTCAGCAAATGGTCAATGATACATCTGCTTTAAAGCCCGGTCTCATCAATCAACGCGTTGTTGAGTCTCTAATCGGATGAATAACAGATTGATCTATTTTAAAAAATATCTATAGAAACTATAATGCTCAAATGTTGTAAAATCAATGTCAAATCTAAAATATTACAGGCATCAGACCTCTGTCTTGTATACCTTAACGTATCGAAGGTGAGGATCGTAAAGGTTACATTGAATTATACATGTGGAGCCATTTTGCCTCTTACGCTTTTACGTTAGCATATGCGTAAGAGTCATGTGTCATTTTAGACCAATCATAGATGGTAGATAATAATTTACGTTAACATTTTAGAAAGACTAAAGACATACCTGCAATAGCTCTCTTATTTAGTATTTAACCCTTGTTCTCCTAAGCTATTTTTGTAACACGTTCTCCGAAGGGGGGGGGGGGTTGTTGCAACCCCCCTAATATTTTAAAACAGGCCCCCATATGAACTTGGTTTTGCTATTAATAGATAGGTTTGACCCTCTCCTATCAAACGATACCAAGATCATCAAAATCGGCCAAGGCGTTACGTAATTATGATGTTATAAAGTACTTTCGGATTTGAAAATCAGGCAAAATTGCATTTTGGCAAAAATGGCACTAAAATCAAAATTTTGCTATAAAATTTTAAATAACGGATTTTCGTCCGATTTTGTTTGCTAATTATGAAGGGAAATGATGATTCTAATATGTTTTGTAAGTTTGAGTCTAATAGTATGCATAACCTTTTCAAAATGGCGACTCAGAAACTTCCGAAATTTCACCAACCCCTCTACACCCCAACTTTGCCGGCCTACCCTAACCCCACTTTAGGTGGTACCCCCTAGTTTTTTCATCAAAATGACCGCAAAGGATGTAAAAGAAAGTACCCAAATGCCCGGGGCCGGTTGCTTTTGCGTTTTTATTGACCGGGACCCCCCCCCCCCTCGGAGAATAAGGGTTAAGTAAAAATAAGAAACAAAACATCAAACTGTACTTTTGGAATAAAAGAAGCTATAGCTATCAGGAAGCAGGCGACTACCATGAACAGGGAAGAGGGGAAATACCATCTTAGTCACGTGTTTGAGGATCTTTTGAGAAATTCATCTGACACCTTGTTACTAGGCGAAATGTCCACGTAAGGGTGGTTTTTTGGACTAGTTACAAAAAGAAAATCTCTGAAAATTCTGTAATGATACGTTCACGACATGAAGTATATAGGTGCACACTTCATAAACTGCAATCATAATGTTTCATGTCTATAATAACATAATGACTAGACAATATCAAGTTGAATTATCCAGTCTGTAGAATTGTTTATATGCTGAAAGTACGTTTGGTTAACAAATTGATCAATCTCAAACAAAGAAAAAATCAGGCTTTTAGTTTCAGTTTTAGTTTAAAAATTCTACAATATTTTTTACTAAATTGTTAGGAGGACAAATGAATACTAATTAACACTTAAGTGACCGGGGGGGGGGCTGTTACGCGCGAAATCGCGAAAAAAACACACACCTTACATCGCCTCTCCATGTAATTGTCAAACTTAACGCTGCGGGTCCGTCAGTGTCAAAAAAAAAATCAAATCGATCCAGACGTTTTCGTGCTAATTAGCATAAAGAGCTTTTTCGAGGGCGCTGTTCAAAAATTGTTTTGCCAATGACATGAGAACCGAGTAAATTTGTAAAACTTTATTTCGGCAATGTAATTGTACTTGCAATGTGCAAATTTGAGCAAAATTTCATGCGAAAATTCCTTCGTGAACAGGGTTTTTGAAATTTTGGCGGGGAAAATTTTGACGCTGCATAAAAATGGTTTTCGGCCTCCATTTTGAAACGTTTTATCCTATTTACAATTTTTTTTCTGTATTTTGGTCCTTTTTACATGCTTTATCATTGGATCATTGGCAAGACTTTCAACGTAAAATTCATATCGGAAGGGTGTTTTTTAAGGGGGCCCTAGGAACCCCCCTTGGGCACCAACGGTTGGGAAGTACCATGGTCACTTAAGTGTTAACCTTGGGCACAATATATTTATGTCATGAACAGTGGCGTAGCCAGGTTTTCGAAACTGGGGGGGGCCACAATATGAAGATGAACCGACATAATTGTATTGAGTGCTGTATCGCAGCCCGGCCTGCGGCCGGTCGGCTCAACTTTACCGACGGGCGCTTTTTTTTAACCGACAGACAGGACAGTAATGTCGGTTAGCATGAACATGAACATATTAGCATGAACCCCCCGCCCCCACCCCCTTCTAGCTACGCCACTGGTCATGAACATCTTATGGGATAAAGTTTTAAAAAGAATAAACATTTTACAAATTTTAAACAAAACTGTCATTTTTAAGCCTTTAAAATCATGAGATCACATCTATTTATCCATGCACCGCTTATTTTATTGGCATTTTATTAGCATAAAAAATGACGATGTTTAGAACTGTTTATAGCAACATTTTGATTTGTTTAATAGCCATTATTGCCTTATATCATGATTTTAAGATATGAATGTACTTTATGGCGTCATAATTACATGAAGCCTTTGCAGATGTTGGTGGTTCGTTGGGGTTCATTTCTGAAATTTAGGCGTTGGGTTGGTGTTTCAACAAATGCGTTTACAAAATACCGGTAGCGCACTTCAACACTTTAAGTTTTTTCCAAGACAAGAGAATGCATAACAGATTAGTTTGGCACGTAACAAAGTTCACATTGCTTCTTCATAATAAAGATCGAAACAATTTTTACATGATAACACATAAGAAAAAAGAGTGCTATAAAACTAAATATTGTAGTTTTTTTTTTTATTTTTCATGGGATTCATATAACCGTTTTAACTACAATATATATATGATCACTGACAAAGCAATAATTGTATTATAGCTATTAGTCGTCGGTACACCATGCGTCGACTGTAGAAATTAATCAGCATTTTCTGCGTGAGTTTGAATAAAGTGTAAAGATTAAAGTCATTTTGACATAGCTACGTGCTCATGATGGGAGAAATTGAGAGATCTGTAATGCCATTCTAGAAGGATACTGCCAATGGTCAGCGCTTTGCTGTCTGTACAGAATATTGGTTTGAATATTAAGCCGGTGAATGAAATCAATGTTTTACATTTTTTATTAACGAATATACCAAGTAACCAACGACAAAAAAGGAAAGTCCCGCTTTACTTATACTTGTATTACTCCAACTTCTTTTCAGGGTAAAATAAAAATCAGAAAGAGTATCTTTGTAAACAAAAATCAATTAGATCACTATTGGGCAATTTGAAATGGATATAACAGTATCAACGGAGAATGCGTAAAACAATGTCTGAAATTATTATAGGATTTAAGAAACATCTTTGCAAAATACAACTGACGGTTACTGACACTTTATGTCTTGGATTACGGACATTTTCCAAGAAAGTTTTGCCTTGTTTATTAATTTGATCATTTCAGTAAAGAAAATAAATGAGGATAGCGCATACAAAGGGGGTAATATTTGCCTATTTGCTGGTCAACGCCGGTTAGTAATACATAAAACAAACGACCAATAAATTTAGCTAATAACTTTTCATTTAAGTCTTATAAACTTGCATGTTGTATTTCATGCTAACCGAAATTCCACCCATCACAAGACAGCCTAAAGCTAAATTCACAACATGTTGCAATCGCCAAGACGTCATTGGTAGTGACAGATGAAGATTGACGTTGTGACGTCAAGATGGATACTATATATTCTGGAGGTATTTGTTCTACATAAACACATCTCAAATGAAAATTCAATATTAAACATTTAGTAGACTTGTAATATATTTTAAAAGTTTGCTCTGTAGTGTTGATCTTAATATTTGAAAAATAGTATGAATCTTATCCCTGTTACAAAATCCCATTTACTTTTAGTACAAAATTGCAATCTTTTCTGTTGTTTTATTATGTCAGACTCCAGTCACATTGCTTAGTTTACCAGTTTTGATAACATTGTAATATACAAAATAACTGAGCCATTACAATAGATAAAGTAGGGGAGACCGGGGATGGAAGTTACACGGGCCAGTTGTTACACTTCTCGGTGTGCCAAGCTGGAACAAGATATGGCAGACTAACTAACATTAATATGTTGCCTTCACATAGCTGGGGTATCATGCAAAGCATAAGGCTTTGCTAAAATAGTATGTCATAAAAACATTTTTGTACTCTCTAGTAATTTCCTGAAAAAAACACGATTATTATTATTACTCCACAACAGGATGGGCATAATGAGAGTTTCCTATTGTAAATATAGTACATGTATGTCACTTATATACCCAAAGCTATGACCTGTAATTGTGCCTCAATGTAATGTTATGGTCAAGTTTGTGTGCAAAATTCCCATTGGGATATGGTTGTTACACCATCATACTGTGGCAATGTAACAATTTACCCAAATTACATTTACTGTGGTTAACTTTATTTCGTTTCAATTTTGTTGAAATATCATTTGTATATGTCCCCAAATGTAAAATTTTTAACGTCCATCCCCGGTTTCCCCTAATTGAACCTTGTCCCCAACGTACAAAAACTACATAAAATAAATATAATAAGTAGTTGAATCGTCAATGTTAAATTTCAAATTAATTGGGTTTGTTTTGTGCTTTGAATTAAGCAAGGTTACTCTGAAATACTTTCATTCTTACAATGAATGTTCGTGCATGTTCGTTTAGACTGATGTTACACAGAACAGATATGAAAGATTTACGTAAAAATTCTATAATAAATTACCATTCAGGAATTTCATACTCGCTTTAATGATATATATTCTTTAATATTTATTGATGTCGGCTTTTTAAAAGAAATAGAATATAAGAAGTGTATAGAAGATTGGACTGAAATGGGCGATTGAATCTGGCACGTATAAATGTTTAAAAGGGTCATATTTTGATAATAAATGGTACAATTTACAGTTTCATTTTTTCATTAACACAATTTTAAATATTTAGAGCCTGTCTGTTTATGTGTATACAAATAAAACGTTTGCTTGCCCTATAAAATCAAAATAGTTGGAAAAACATATGGAGTACCACTCATTGATTACAAAAATGATTGTGTTGCGATTCTTTTATTTATTTCTAATTTAGGCATACTAAAGGAAATATGCAAATAAAGCAAACATATATGTTTCGTTGTTTTTTTAACGAATAGACGCTGGCTGGTATATTTTTGTCATTATTATACGCACAGCTGTATAATAGCACGACAGATTCATCATAAGGATATCCGGCAACATCAGTAGTGAGGAGTTTGAATCGAGAACGCAACACTTGATGCAGTAAATCATTTTTTAATAATGGGTCAAATTGATGGAATTTTTTGTAGGAAAATAACCGTAATCCGTAGCACTTTCACTGAATATTATTGAGCACCAAAAAGTACTTTTAAGTACTTAAAATTCTATTAGAACTATTAATAAAATGACGCCATTGATGGCCTACTTACATTTTAAAAAGGTTTTCTAATAACCTTCAAATGTTCTCTCCAGAACCTTCTAGAAACCTCCAGAACCTTTTAGACAGAGTTCTGTATAGGGGACGACAAAAGCATCTTTTTATGAGAGTATAATGGTTATATAAACATTTTTTTTGAAAACACAGGTAACCATGTTAAAATTGTGTCAGGGTTATATACCCATTTTTGAGGGAGTATTTTTTTGCAGGGACCCGAATGTTAAACGCAAAAAGGATTTAAATCCCCATTTGACACAATCTAATTATCATTGGTACTTAAATCATTATATACCAGGGTAACCCACGGAAATATTGTTTCTTCCTCATATCATCCCGTCACATTTTTATTCGGAAATTGTAAATTTAAAAAAAAAAAACTCTCCACAATATAAGAAATCAACCGTAAAATAAGGATAATGTATATATTTAAATGAATATATATCTCATATATTTATATTGTAACAATCAGCGGCATTCAGGTTAAGACTTAAATATACATCATTGTTATTGGAAAAAAAGTCTTATCATTTGTCAAAATTAATGTATTAGGGGTCGCTCCAGTCACATTGCTTATTTAAATAGTTTTGATAACTTCTGTGATAAAATAAATAAGCCATTAACATAGGTAAAGTAATTGAACCTAGTCTCTGACTTACAAAACTACATAAAATAAATATAATAAGTAGTGGAATATCTTTAAAAGGTAAGATGTAAATCAAAGTTGAGTACAATGTTCAATTTCAAATTAATTGGGTTTTTCTTGCTTTGATTTGAGCAAGGTTACTTTGAAACTCTTTCATTCTTACAATGACTCTTCGTGCATGTTCGTTCAGACTGATGTTACACAGAATAGATATGAAAGCTTTACGTAAATATTTTTAAATAAATTACCGTTAAGGAATTTCAAACTCGCTTTAATGATATATTTTCTTTAATATTAATTGATGTCGGCTTTTTAAAAGAAATAAAATATAAGAAGTGTACAGAAGATTGGATTGAAATTGGCACTATTGTGATTGAATCTGACACGTATAAATGTTTAAAAGGGTCATATTTTGATATTAAATGGTTCAATTTACAGTTTCATTTTTTCATTAACACAATTTTAAATATTTGTAAGCCTGCCTGTAAATGTTTATATAAATAAAACGTTTGCTTGCCCTATTAAATCAAAATAGCTGGAAAAACATATTGAGTACCACTCATTGATTACAATTGTTTAGATTTTTAATTTTTCAATGGATGAAACCTTACACAGTTTACAAAAATGATTGTGTTGCGATTCTTTTATTTATTTCTAATTTAGGAATACTTACGAAAATATGCAAATAAAGCGAACGTACATGTTTTGTGGTTTTTTTTAACGATTAGTCGCTGAATGGTATATTTTTGTCATTATTATACGCACAGCTGTATAATTGCTACGACAGATTCATCATAAGGATGTCCGGAAACTTCAGTGAGAAGTTTGATAGAGAACGCAACACTTGATGCAGTTCATGAATAATTAAAGAAAACAATCAAACACGTATGCGCGAGAATTGAATCTCTCAGATGACGTCACTCTCCGGTTATTTATAGGTTAATAAATGCGCATTTCATACGCGAGTGAAATGAGACAAAATCAATGCACGCGCGGTCAATTTTGATGCGTCCAATTCACGAGGCCCGTAGGGGCCGAGTGCATTGGGCAGCAATCAAAATTTACCACAAGTGCATTGATTTTGTCTCATTTTACGAGCATTATGGAATGCAAATTTATTAATCTAATTCATACACGACAGACAAATAATATTGTATCTTTTGTGTAAAGAAATATGACCTTTAATATGACTAACAAAATCAAAAAATTCTCTAAACTAAATAAATAATCACCCGACAAAAGCAATGAAACATTCATACGCACTTAACGCCCGCCACGCAAACCGGAATGCAACAAGCGCAGTGCATTGTGAAAATCTACTGCACTCCGCGTACTTTATATTCTTGCGTCCTGATTGGTTAGGTGACACGCGCAGCACACGCGGAGTGTATGAATAACTGTTATAGTGTTTAATTGCTATGTTTAAACAGTCATTAAAAGAAAACCCCAACTCCATGAGCTCCCCTCTGCAACTATATACTAGAAAAAGTATCTAACAATGTCTAAAAAGTCAACTACAAGGTCAAATGTGACACTCCGATTGGGATATAGACATGGAAATGCTTTTTAGTGATTTGAAAGCATTTTCAGAGATTTGTATGCATTTCTATATCACAGAACTTAACAAAAGGGAGCTATTGGAGTTGAGGTTTTCTTGCACTAGCGTATTCAATTGTTCGGAACCAGTAAAAGGTAAGTCGGTCTCCAAACAAAATGTGTTCTACCTAACATTTGGTCGTGACGTCACCAAATATTTGCCATCGAATTTAAAGTATGAACGGGTAACAAACATTTGGTCCAATGTAATATGGCAATTCAATAACATGTGCAATCTGGTCTCAACTCGGTGTTGAAGTTATTTTGTTTGAAGTCACTCGTCATTTTGACGTCACGACCAAATGTTTGGTAGCGAAAATTTTGTTTGGAGGCCGACGTTGTTTTGGACCTAATTCAATGGACTTGAACTCCACTCTAGTCTATTGTTTGTGATTCCAAACAAATATCCCGTAGAGCATTAGCTAAATACTATTTTAAATGGTATTTATTTAACTACTTAAATTGAAAGCGTTCAGATCTTTTTTTATATCATATCAGTCATAAGTATTTGCAACACCAATGTCCATATTCATGATATTGCTTATCACAAAGGTATCGCAAAGTTACATTAAAATTAAAAACAAACGACCTATTAATTTTGAATTTAACATTGTACTATACTTTTTAAAGTCAGGGCACCTCTTGCATAATGACACAGGTAGAGCATATTTTAATTAGATAAGGACAAGGATCCTCTCAATCAATGAGTACAATCCCTCCATGCATTGCAGTTAATGTGAAGTTTGGTTTATAATAGGCCTATGTATTTGCTGAGGATTTAAAAAGAATTGATATTCGGATAAATGTAACGTGATCCAATAGGCCAAACGAAAATTTCAATGTGTTACGCGTGCTCTTCTTTTTCTTTAACTATTTCATCATCACAAAATATATCTGTACAATAAGATGGACATTTAAATGCTCAAACCATGCTTCGTTGAGGTAATGAAATTTTGTAAATATGATATAATCTATAATCAGCGAACGAACAATGCAGAAATGTGTTTGAAGCAGTAATCAAATGATAACAAACACCTTCAAAGCTTTTGCTTCCAATCAGATAACGAATACCATAATGTTTTGCTATATGGCCTCTCTCAAAACTTCAATTCTATTGGTTGTATGAATGCAAATCCTTTTACCTCTTACCTAGGGTGGAAAGACCCAAAACTTTTAATTAGGTGCCCTGGCTTAAAAAATTTACTTTTTTATAGATCTGATTAACAGTTTGCCTTGGATTGGAACAACTAAGATATTTACTTTGTAAAATGACTTTTTGGTGTCAGGTACAAGATTGCAATTTATTTATCTTTTACAATGGTTCAAATATTTTACGTACCACAGTGCTATTAGAAATATGAAAATGTGACTGTAGTTTACCAGAATAAACATAACGGAAATATAAAAGAAAGAGTTGAGATTCTGTCCTAAAAGTAAATTCGGAACTTGGTTTATACGTGTATACAGATATTTTTGTATTAAACAGAGCAAATTTGTAAAACATATTCCACTTCAACTGAAAAAAAAATCCTCTTCACAGCTTATTTTGACATGCGTTTATGTAGAACCAATAAGACGGTTTCGTAAAAACGTACAGAATATATGGTATCCATCTTGACGTCACGAAATACATATTTTTGTGTCGCTATCAATGACGTCATGGTGATTGCAACATGTTTTGAATTGAGACTTGTCTGCTTATGTGTGTAAGTTTTGTTACAATGAAACATTAGGCCAATCTAATCCAGATGAATACGCATCTCCGTAAGCCGCTTTAGAGAAGACTGTTGCTACACGGGTGTCAGATCCGGATCTGCTGTACAGCACTCTGAGTACATGCGTTCGTGTAAGGGGTCTACGGATATGCGGATATCATATCTGGATCTCGGATATGCGCATGCATCTGGATCTGCACTCCGTGCAGATTGCCTCATTATTACAAAAGGTTCAAGGTGATAATTTGGTGATAACCCCCCTGTGATTTTAAAATTGGGACCCTAAAGTTATATTGTTTAGTACTATAGTATAGGGTTGGGTCTATTCTTTCCATTTATACCAAGATCATGAAAATCGGTTGAGGCGTTACGTAATTATGACGTCACAAAGTTATTCCCGACCGAAAAAATCGACTTTAGACAAAAATTGCCACTTTTACAAAAAATCGCTATAAAAGTTCTAAATGTCCAATTTGTGTGGGTTTTTTTGCTAATAGGTGAAGGAATCAACAATTCTAATATGTTCTGTAAGTTTCAAGTCAAAAGCATGCAGATATTTTCAAAATGGCGATTTAAAAATTTTCGAGGTGGAAACCACCCTCCCTACCCGCTGACTTTGACGGCCTACCATAACCCCACCTTAGGTGGTACACCCAATTTTGTTCCGTCAAAATAACTGTATAGGATGTAAAAACAATTACCTAAATGTTTAGGGTTTCTTTATTTTTGCGTTTTGGTGTAATCGGCGATCATCCGTTAGGGAGGGGAGACGTTACACCTTAGGAAGACGAGGGCTAATGATTTATTTTCAACAAATAAGAATCAGCAATGTCAAGAT
>JXSR01S023716.1:2360-25337 GCA_000969725.1 Ophiothrix spiculata | reverse complement strand
TTCATTTTTAAATAATGGATCAAATTGATTGAAATTTTTGTAGGAAATAACCGTAATCCGTAGCACTTTTACTGAAAGTGCTATTAACTGAATATTATTGAAAAACAAGTAAAAAGTACGTAAGTCTATTCTATTAATAAAATGACGGAATTTATGGGTTTTCTAATAACCTTCAAAGGTCCTCTCCAAAACCTTTTTGAAATCTCCAGAACCTTTTAGAAAGAGTTCTGTATAGGGGACGACAATAGCATCTTTTTATGAGAGTGTAATGGTTATAAACAATTTTTTGAAAACACAAGAACCAAGTAAAGATTATGTTTCATGGTTAAATATACCCATTTTTGAGGGAGTATTTTTGCAGGGATCCGAAAGTTAAACGCAAAAAGGATTTAAATCCCCATTTGACACAATCTAATTATCAGTGGTACTTAAATCCCAATATACCAGGGTAACCAACGGAAATATTATTTCTTCCTCATATCATCCCGTCACATTTTTATTCGAAAATTGTAAATTAAAAAAACCTCTCCACAATATAAGAATTCAACCGTAAAATAAGGGTAATGTATATATTTAAATGTATATATATCTCATATATTTAAATTGTAAGAATTAGCGGCATTAAGGTTAAAGACTAAAATACATCATTGTTATTGGATTTTTTTTTTATCATTTGACAAAATTAATGTATTAAAGTTGCCAGCCGGTGTAGCAGGAATGTTATTCCTTCGTTCTTATTGTCCAGGTTGTGTAGTAAAGTATAGGCTAACAACTCTCACGCAACATCAGTTTCACACTTTAGTCCGTTATAGTCTATGGAAGGCGGACTACCATTTCAAGGGGACTACAATTACTTTCACACCGGTTCTGGGCGGTTCCACCGGAATAAACAATTGCCAACTGACCAGAACCGGCCCTTAACCGCCGGTTGAGTTTTGAAGCCGCCCCTTAATACATACCAAGTGAATCTTTAAAAATGAAAAAAAAAATGGCAATTAGCGTTCGAAAAACTACCCTATTAAATGCCGTACTTTTACCGTGTTTTATCAAGTTATTTTGATGAATCCAATAACTAAATTTACTGATTTTTGCTTTTGAGTAAACAGTATTTTACAGGTTATTATTTTGTTTAAACAGTGCTTAGTATCAACATGAGATATTACTTCAACAAACCAATAGCCTTTTACCATTAAAAATGCACAAAAAAGTGTGTCATTTGACCTACTCGAGCGATTGTGTGCCAGTCCACGAGACAAAAAGACTCACTTTTCCAAGTTTTTGAGTCATTTTGTCCGTGTACTGATACACTATGCTTCAAATGAGTCAAATGAATCACTTTTTTCTGTGTGGGTGTTACGTCATTATCCAATTCAAAGTTTGTCGAATTTACGGCTCATAGGGGTTGGACGGTCACATATATTGCAATACTCATATACTACAATATTGTATTGGTCTTGTTTTCTTTTTTCCCCTGTAAAACGTGAAAAAAATGATATGGCAATCAACGGAAGTGCTTTATAACAGGAAATGAATTTATTCTAGAATTTTTCTATGTTTACTTTCAGCTCGTAACATAAATCCCCTGGATTGATTTCATGGGATGTACCGTTAACGCAATCACATTTATCACTTTGAAAAGTAAAAGTAATATATATATATATGACAGAAGTGGTGATCTCAGATAAAGCAATATTATTACAGATATCTTTAAAATGACATCAAAAAGTTGAATGCTGGGCACACACATTCATACATAGTATATTTAAATGTTAAGAGCAGTTATTGTTATGGTATTTCATTACCAATTTCGTAATGAACGGATAATGATAACAACGTTTGTAATCTAAGACAAAGAAACATAGATTAAAAGGCATCAACACGCCAGGAATCCTACAGTGAACCTTTGTCAAAGCTGTCCTACAGAAAACATTTGAAATGGTTTTCACTTCATGACTTGTTCCACTATTAAGATCAAATTGATCTTGGTAAAAAAAGAACAAGCAGAAAAAGAAGATATAAAATTAGAATCACATTTAATTTCAATTCTGCTTATGCTCAATATAAGCATGAACATTTATTGACGTGTATATTTGCTGTTTTGTTTTGTTTTCTTTTCTTTACAACTTTTGAAGATTGATAAATACATTTTAAGATTGATAAATACAGCAATATTTTAAGTGCTCTCTTACAGGAAATAAAACTCAATTTAGAATCCCTATAGGTGTATATTAAGCTTTTGATATACATCTCTATAATTGATTTTATGGGACTTCATATAAATGGATCATATTCATCATTTAACAACTGATGGAAATTGTGACATCATGAAACAATATTATTTCAGAAAATTGAAAATGACATTAAGAAGTCAATTGTTATTTGCAGAAAAACTGTTTTGCTTCTTAATGTTTAATGTTTAAAGCGGTAATTGTTAAGTGGTGTTTTTCCAATAGTCATTACGTAAATGAGGACTCATAATCATAACAACGTTTGAAAACTAGGGCAAAGCAACAACGTTGGATAAGAAGTTATAAAGAAGAAGAAGAAGAAGAAGAAGAAGAAAAAAATAATAAGATGAAGAAGAAGGGGAAGAAGAAGAAGAAGAAGAAACAGAGGAGGAGGAGCAGCAGCAGCAGCAGGAGGAGGAAGAGGGAAAAGAGGAGCAGAAAAAGAAAAAGAAAGAAGAAGACGACAAAGAAGATAAAAGAAGAAGAAGCAATGAAATATTCATATTACGATAAGCTTTGTGTGACTACTGTACTCATCTTCTTTTGCACTTCAGATGAAATGATAAGGTCAAATTTCAAGATTCAACATACTTAATATACTTTGTTCTATACATTGTTAAGTTTCGTTTCATTAACCGTCGTTTACCAGACTTATTTTTGTAACACGTCTACCAACTCCCACCCCTAAATGTTTGGAACGGAATAAACTTGGTATTTCTATCAATAGATAGGTATGGCCCTTCCCTATACCCAGCCTATCCAACGGCACGTAATTATGACGTCATATAGGTCATGCGGATCGGAAAATCAGGATTTTGGCAAAAATGGCCACCAAAGTCAAAGTAAACATTTTGCCATTAAAGGTCTAAACAACAGATTTTCGTCGGGGTTTTGCTATTAAAGAAGGGAGGTGGTATTTCTAACATATCCTGCAAGTTTCAGGCTCATAGCATGCATATGTATTTCAAAATGGCGACTTTGACGGGCTATCCTAACCAAACTTTGTGGTATCCCCCTATTTTTTTTATCGAAATGACCGCAAAGGATGTAAAAGAGATTACCTAAATGCGTAAGAATGATTGGTTTGCGTTTTTATGCAGCGGGTAAAAACCTTAGGGTGTTGCAACAAAATCCCCCCCCCCCTCTGGGTAGACGAAGGTTAAATCTTTGGAAATATGAAGATTTTCTTATGATTGTAAAACAAATTTCCAAGATATTTAATATCTAAAATTCTAGAGAATATCGCAGATAAGATATGTATATTGATGCTTAAAACAAGGGTCAGTTAGATTTATTGACCATTCTCATCAAATTATGTATAGTATTATGCATTAAACATGATGATAATTGCTGACTGATTTAAAACAGAAAAAAAAAACATAGTTTACAAGTAATTTGGTATCAAAGGTGAGTCAATTACATAAAAACCAAACAAAAGTCAGGGATTGGTCAATCCATTTACATAAACAAGAAAATGAAGAAGTCAGTTCTCATTATTTACTTAGCCGAACACTTTTTTACGGTTATCTAGACGAAATAGATACCCAACTTAAAGTATGGCTAGTAGAATCATGTTTCCAACTGAATACCCTATGCAGTACAAAGAGTGACATCTTTGGCTCTGCTGACCTATTAAGTGGAATCATATATCTTATTTGTGGATAAATTTCAAAGTAGCTAGACCACTAGCTATCTAAGCAAAAGTCAGATAGTATTAGTCAAAGGTTTTTTCCCGCAAATTTTCATGGAAAGTCATAGGGACACGCTTGAGGTTTGCTGGCGTTAAGTATTGCTTATTTTTTGTTTCTTTCATTAAAGGTTCGTTTGAACAATAGAAATAGAATTGAGTTGGCAAATATAAATAATCTGACAGGATAAGATCTACAAAAATCAGATTGTACATTTTGAACAAGTCGAAGACGTGATGAAACTGCCATAGCTAACTTGGTTGTTTTTATTATTACATATTGCCGATTTGTCGTTGCAGATTAAAACATATAATCAAAAATAAAATGTTGTTGTCAGCATCAAAAATCTATGAAAAAAAACACTCTCAAACATGTTTTGGTTCAAAAATAAAATAAATTGGATTCAGCAGGTCGGTTGGCCTTCTATTACTTCGTCACTAGTGATCAAACAACCAACTTACGACGTATTCTACCGTTATGCTTAGAGTATGAGAATTCGGGTAAAGTAGAGTAAGGCCCGGTGCAGACTCCACTATCGTATAGAATATTTTGCTTAGAATATTCTATGCTGACGACAAAATGACGTAGGTCATCGTTCATATAACACAGTATTATTCGATGACCTACGTCATTTTTTCGTCAGCATAGAATATTCTAAGCAAAATATTCTATACGATAGAGGAGTCTGCACCGGGCCTTACTGCCAATAGGCTATGATATCTTTAGAAAGTATAGGTATTCCAAAAACATGTAGATTAGACGTGAATGTATCACCCTTTATAAGTCAATGATTGCCCACGAGGGGAGCTCTTTCTGTTTTTAAAGTATCTTATTTACTACTAATAGCTGCGGTTTTCTAAACGGATATTTGATGTGACAGACACTCGGGGTAATTTGTTTATGCGTGAATAAGCCTTATTATAAGAATTGAATAGTGAAGGTATTTTATATTGACAAAAAATTAACATTACTATATTATTGACCTGAAATTTTTGGCAGTAAAAATGAAAGATCATACAATTTTGTTTTCATGTAACTAAACTTGGCGGCATCAGAATACATTTATAATGATAATTATTGGTATTTTAAGCTTCACAAAATGCAGATTTTTTCAAAATTGCAATTTCAATTTTCAATGGCTTCTCCAACCTCCCCCTCTCTACACCCAGATTTGGCAGCCAACCATACCCCTCCTTTTAGAGGTACTCCATTTATCATCAAATGACCGTAAAGGATGTAAAAGTGATTACTGAATGATTTTTTAGACATTTCAATTGCGTTTTTGTGCAACGAAAACAAATCTTTAGAGGGTTGTAAACAACCCGCAGGTAAACGAGCTGGGTTCGATAATGATAATAATCAGCTTTTCACGTCGATTTTCCAATTCAATCCTATTGGTCAAACCACTTATGAATCGCTGCTGGTAAATATTCACAACCAATTCATTTATCTTTTAGAATGCTTCCGATTTCAGAGGAAATCTTTTGATATGCCTATTTACACTCTTTCAGTTTCCCACATCCTTATTGGGACATAATATAATGAACATACACGGTTGCTCATAAAGTTGGAATAAAAATATCTGGAAACTTATGTTGCTTTTGGTCAGATTTGATAGGTAATCTCGTTGGGTGTGAAATGGAAGGATCATTTTGTGCTTTGCTTCTAATCATTCTCTTGTCGCAGTCAAGCGTGACCAAGACATTCAATCACCTGTTTATCACTCTATTACAGATAAACATTTCATATGACCATACAACTTGAGTAATGGAGTGACCTTGAGCAAGACGGGGTCAAATCAAATTTGACCAAAAAAATCACGTTTTAGACCCATTTGAGTTTTCCCCCTTTACTAGTACATGAGAAAATTGATCACATTCGGAGTTCAATTTCACATCCAACAAGATTACCTATCAAATCTGACCAAAAGCATTATAAGTTTCCAGATATATTCCTTATAAATTGACCTTTATACATGTATAAAAAAGTTGTACGAGGGTCATTCAAAACGTTCTACCTGTTGTATCATAACTTTTCTTCTGTTAAAGATAAATACTTGAAAATTAGCAGAAATATAGCTCAGAATGTTGTCTACATATAGTAAAAAAATCTAATTAATACCTTGTCTAGTTTTGTGCAGGTGTCCTAAAAACCACGGTAAGATTTGGTACACCGGAAACGGTCAAAATATGTGCAACATTTTTAAAACTGGCTCAGGTACAGTGAATTAAAAAGGTCATAATATAGCCATGTAGTATTGCTATACAATAAAAATTATATGAAACATAAGAATGGACATACAATTGTACGGGATGATTAAAAAAACTGACCCAAACTGAAAATAATGGACACCAACAAGCACAACAATAAAAAGAACAAATAGCCCATGCAGCAAAATTATCAAAATCACTAAAGATACAGTTTAGGAAGAAACTGACTTTAACAAAACAAGATGTAAAATAGTGACATTATGAAGCTTTAGTTTTGAAGAAATTTTCATAGTACATCATAAAGGAAACTAAATTTAATTTTTTGACCGAAAATTGTGGTGTATCACCTTTAAATGTTGTTTTTGACATAAAAAACGCACTTGGAAAAGTCAGGCCATAGAGAAGCATGCTATGCTAATATTCGTAACCTAAGAGGATACCAGGCACCCTTTCAAATATTGGGATTCTGGGTAATTTCTATCAGTAACAAGTTTACTTTATTAGTGTTGGACTATTAGGCTCACTTTCATTCCAATTTTGTTCAGTAACTTCCATGATTTTTGGGTATACAGATGGTTATTCATACATTAGCTGCACATGTAATTTCAGGTGCAAAGTCATATGATATTTCACCGTTTCCGGTGTACCAAATGTTACAGTGGTTTTTAGATCACCTGCAAAAATCTAGATTAAGTATTGATATGATTTTTAGACCACATGTAGACGACATTCTGAGCTATATTTGTGCTAATTTGTAAGTAGGTACTTTTTACAGAACATAAGTTATGATACAACAGGTAGAACTTTTTGAATGACCCTCGTAAAAATATTGTTATTCCAACTCATATAAACGTTAGCACCAGTTGCAACAGCAAGAATTCTGGAGTACTGAGGCGCATCAACATTTTCTTTATGAAGATGTCACACTTCTTTCAAAAAAATATTTCACATATTTACCATCTGAAATGTTTTTCTGAAGATCAGGCTAGGTTGACACGGTTTTTGATGCAGAAACGGGAAGAGCGTAGCAACGTATTAACATGATGGATAAGGTGGCTCTTCCGACGATATACCGTACGGTTGAGGTAGTAATGGACGGCATTTGGTGTTGGACATTGACTGGCTGGGTAGGTTTCCTATCCAGGCGTTATACACTGTCTCCAGATGGTATATCGCTGAGGAAGCAGCATTTGTTCAGCCCATCATATCTTAAGTCGGCATAGTAAATTACGAGGCACGGGCCCGATCGAAGCTGAGCAGAGTCAAAAATCACGCCCAAGGTCGAATTTCTAATTTCATCAGAAACGTTACCTTTTAAGTGTATTCTATCATATTAATCAGGTTCCAATATCCAAAACATAAGACAAATATTTATAAAAAAAAAGATAAAAATCCTTTCTCCATTCAACTTTTACCAGTAACTTTAAACTCGGTTTGCTCAGAACTATAATTTTCTGAATCATCCCGATGCCTCTCACTGAGGGCTCTGTCGCACATCACGAAACGCATGAATAACGTACTAATAACGTATACTGGTTTGGTCATTGAAATACGTGTAATTGATTACCAAACCAGTGTATGTTATTAGTACGTTATTAACACGGTACGGTGATGTGTGACATGGCCTTAATTTGGATGTAACGTTGCAACATCCTATAACCAAAAGTGTCATTTTAAAGCTTAAAATATAATCTTTCAGATGAGACCAAAAAAATCAATTTTCATTTTGGGACCCTTAAGGTACCTTTCGATATGACGCGTCACATATATACTTTATTTATTCAGGCTTTATCCTCATCCACAGCCAGGCAGCTACAACCTGGCAATCCGAGTGTTGTGGGCTATAACTTTAAAGGTGATCCAAGTCACTGTCCAGCATTATACTTTGTCCGGGCTAGTTTGAGAAATGAAGGATGAATGATAAAAATGTCCTATTTGTCATAAGGTAGAATATTTACAAGAAATATTTGTAATTGATTATATGAAAGGTATTTACCTTCTATTTTGAATTGGAGTACGGAAATGATGTTTGTTTTTATGTTCTTGATTTATTCAAGTTCCAAGATTACAATACAAACTAATCCATGGCCTCTAGTAAAATGACAAGTATTCAATTTGCAAACATCATTTTGAATTCAAAAGTGACATTTGCAATTGCGTTTATCAAGATTCAAAGCTTGTCTAGCCGTTGGCATACGTTTTAATCTTTATTGGCAATGCATGTATGGAATTCTTAAAAGATTAAAAGTCACAGAAGAAAATAGTTATGCTTCTTTAGAATATAATGTTTCTTCATATTAAATGTACATTCATTTTGTGTTTGAAGCAAGTGAGCATTCAACCACTTATACATGTAATACGCCCACTCAATGTTTAATAATGTTATTCTTGATGAAATGATTATTAAAGTGATTTAAATTTGAAGAAACACATAACGGTACAACCCTACCCAAAACCCGACACCCCCCCCCCCCCCCCCCCGCCAATTTCGCACTTACAGTTAATTATATGTGACCGTCCAGCCCCCCCCCTACCAGCCCAAACCATACATCTGTGGTATTTCTTCGTACTAGCCAGTCGACCATGTAAATGTTCAGAGTTACCCACCCGAAATTTTACAATTTAAAAAAAAACATCCCTAACCCAAAAATATATTCAAAATGTGCTACAAATGGTTCAATTTGGGCCAAAAGTTGCTATTTTTGTATAAATGTAACTCAATTTTTGAGAAATTTGGTATATGGATAGGTTAGCTTTTCTTGAAAACAGGTCCGCCGCTAGAAATTACGGGCCTCGGGACAAACCTTAGCCACGGCCCCCTTTAGTAATGTGTCATGTCAGAATTAACCTTGGATAAATCAAACTGGGGGAAAGCAAATAATATCGGGGTTCAATCTTTTTGGAGCAAATATGATCTGAGGGAAATAATGTAATTTTTATAATGCAAAAATATTCCGTCAAATCTGCAAATTTCAACTAAATATTGTTTTAAAAATTTTGAAATAAGGGCAAAAAATTGCCAATGTTGACACACCCTATTCAAGCTAAATTAGAGGATATCATTACATTAGTATTCAAAAGTATCTGAAATTGGCAAAAGTGTCTCAAATTGAAAATCATCTTTTAATGTATATCATTTTGCTCTAAAAATAATAAGCAAAATGAGATACTTTATGAGATGATTTTCAATTTGAGACACTTTTGCCAATTTGAGATACTTTTGAATACTAGTGAATTAGAAGTTGTATATTTACCAAAATTTGGCTCAACATAGGTCTATCATAATTTTAAACCGCCATGTCGGGTAGATAACATTCATATTTTCCACCTGACACAAAAGGTACTCGCCATTGGCTGCCGGTAAGGTGTTAATGTCAAACTATGAACATGTTATAATAACCCATTGACGGGAGATGTGAAATTTTACATGGTTTATTTAACTGTTCTGTTCAATCAAAATTTTCTCTGCCCTCAATGAGAAGTGTAAAGCCTGTGTACTGTTGCCCATGGCATGCCTTCCATTTGTGATTGGAGAGTTCCGAAGGGTACTTAAGTCAAAGCACCAATCACATCCCATCGAAACTCCTACATGGTAACGTATGAAAGAAAATATGGAAAAATCCATTTTCTTTATTCCATATTTTTGTGTGAGGCTTTAAAACTAATATTGTGAGTATTCTAAGGAGCACCCTTCAACATCCCCATAGTCTCATTTTGCAACGTCCTTTATGTTTGAAATTTATTGCTGGGGTTATGATCATGAGAAAGCGCACGTCCCTAAAATCGGAGAGAGTAGATTTATTTTCAACTTTATCAATTTTTTTAAACAAAACAAAACTTGTGAAAATAAAAGGTTCCGGTGCATTGTGATTAAGAGATTGTAAAGAAAAGGTTTGACACAGGCTTTAGAAAGTGCCCTATAATCTATCGCATATTTTACCGCTGACTAGGTGCCTTTAACATCCTCATAGTCTCTGTGCCACTTGCATTTAACTTAAACGTTCTTTTTGTTTGAAGTTCATTGGCGGGGTTATAAACATGGGAAAGCGCACGTCCCTAAAATCGGTACATACTGAGATATAGCGGGATATTTAAGATGGAAACCAAGAGAAACATTATATTCAATGACAAGAATATGATTAACAAAGTGGCATTTTAACTTTTTTAATGTTCCCTTATTTTTTTTTCTTTAGTTAAATAAGTTAATAGCTTTATAAAAGCTATTTGCAAATTAAAATTGTACAGGCTTAGATGATTGCCATTAACAATTATTCACAATAAATTTTATGATGTCTATGTGTAACAAGAAATGTGAAATGAGCTATGTTCCAAAGCTGCAGATAATAAAAAATTATTCCATATGTGTTACTGTTCCTCCTGATTCTAAGGAAATGATGTATAGCCCAGAAAATAGGGTAACACTTTAAATAATGGTATAGCATTCCCCTTTATAAAACATTGCATTTTCACAAGGGGTAATAAAATGTACATAACTAACAGCGTATTATATATTTTCAAATTGTATTAAATAGCTAATTTCCAATTTTGGCTGGCCAAATTTTCCCAAAAAGTTGCCAACTGATGACTCTTGGAGTTGTCAATTAGCAACTTTTATACAACAAATTGCATTTTGGTTTAATAATTTAGAATTTGTTGATCGAAAAGTTGCCAATTGGCAACTTTTGTCGGTAAAGTTGCGAATTAGCAACTTTAATCAACACCAGTGTTTATTTGTCCGGCCAAAATTTTGTCATAACAAATGCCAATTGGCAACCTTTTCTGATACCACGTTTTTTTTTTGCTAGAACATTTTAATTATTTTTATGCAAAGTCGCCAATTGGCAACTTTTGATTTGCCCATTGGCAACTTTTTAAGCAAAAATTAAATACTTGGCCGTACAAATTTTGTAATATAATATAATTTGAAAATATTTAATACACTGTTAACGTATCTGTTGCGGCTTTTTTGACAATAATATGCTTTGAAATTTTTACTTAAAAAACACATTTTTGTTTACCAAATTTCAAAATATATTGTACATTTATAACACCAAAAGTCATTTGGTAACATCCATCTACCTCATTATTTCTACACTTTCTTGACCATTTGAAAAATGATAACGTATCTGTTGGCATTATTGGCGACATGCAATGAAAAGCTCTTGTAATAAAATAATGACTCGATGTAACAAAGTTTTTATTTTTTTTAATTAGGGCCTAACACACACTGTTAAAAAGTACACATTGTATGTGTGTAAGAGTGCATGTGAAAAGGGGGCTACTGTAACACTGGCCGGCGACATGGGCAAAAGAGTGGTAATACATTTTTCGATTAATATCTTTTGGTATTTTCTGGCATGTTTCAACTTCTAATTTAATAAAGGTTACTAATGTGACCTTCGTCTACAAACTAAACCATTAAAATCACTTAAAACGGGCTTAATAAATTTTAACAAGATACATATATGTCAGCGATACGAAAATGGCAAAGTTGCACGCTTTATCAAAGAATGTGCCGAAAAGTTAGCACATGTTTAAATAGTTTATTTGTAGCGTCGGAGGTGTAATTATTCCCAAATGCGTATGCAATCTCCGTAAATTTTCCCACAAGTCATTCCTGTCAAAGAAGTCAGAACATGGATACATTACATATGACTTTTAACATTCGTTTTAAACTATAATACAGTATACTTATGACAAATGTAGTAATAACCTCACTTACACATTTAGAGAAGCTTTATTTTAAACAAGTTGGATTGTTAAATGAGGGGAAATCTCTGAAACTGCTTGGCAATACTTTGAAGGCATAATGTAATATCACACGTCACTAATATTGAATAATAATTAGACCACCAACCATGTAAAGTAAATAACAACGCGGGAGAAATATGTTGTACCCAATTCGAAAATACTATGGAAAATCTAATGGAAACATGTACTTTATTTCCCCAATAATTCTTGAATGACCCTTACCCTATTATTGACAATGGATACGATGATGGGATCAAAAACATTATATTAAGGAAAAGGACCAAAAACAACCCCTCTTTTTTACATTCGGAGGAACTCTAGTGGCAGTTTTTTATATGAATTTTCTTGAGACCCTTTCCAATAATTTGTTACTGAGCATTTTAGTGGACACCATACAATGAGAAAGCGGGTCAAGAAAGTTTCAATATAAACTACGTCTAATTTTAAAGGTTAAAGACCAATAATTGTGTCATGATGAAAAACTTGATCAAACATATATTCTTTAACTTATATACATGTATAAACTTATTTTACTCCTCTATTCATACCTGAGTGTAAAGTACTTACTGGCTAATTTTGACATGATGAGTCACATATATATAAGTTTCAAATGAACTAAAATTGAATTATTATATTATTTTCCTTATTTCACAATCATAAGTGGAATGAAAAAGCCCCCAAACCTGAACGACGATACTTGTAAAAACATGTTTCATTGAAAAGACAGTAATATGACCACTGATACGAGTGAAGATATATTACAGCCTGAACAATGTTTGGCAGATACAATTCGGCCATTCATAACAAGGTGTGTGACATTTTCAGGTCAGAGATATTTGCTAAAAGTGAGGTACCCGTGTAAGATTTCATGGGTTTTAACGTTGAGCATGAATTGTAAAATGAAACAGATAATATATGTCTACATTGCCAGTTTCCAATTAAGTGTAAAGAACAACAGCAATCCATTTTAGTCTTTTACAATAATTATAAATGTGTAACGCAAGTAATGACGAATCAACAAGTACTTCAAATGTTAGGTAAAATACCGGTTTTAAACTACTTCATCTAGTTCTCTCGAAGTCTATTTACTTCTATCTATTTTCTCTCTATGGAATCTTTTTTTATTCTCTTTATGTACTTAGACTGCCTAAAGAGTCACACAGACAATTTTAGATTCAACTATAGAAGATTTAAGGTGATACGTTAACGTGGTCATTGACCACTCACATAACCAGGTATCTATTTCATCTTCAAGCATTGCTTACAAGATGTGGTCGGCATAATAATAATAGTATTATATCAGTATGACACGCTGGGGATAATATACTAAAGGTGAGGCACCTCCAGAAGTAAAGATTTATTCATGTTCTATCTATAGTGTCTGTTTCCAATATTGATTGATAACTGAGTTTTAATCTAGAAATTAACAGAATACTATGTGTAGAAAACAATTAACAAATTCAAAAGGTGTCCCACGTATCATTTTTATGCAATTCAGACAAATTAGTGCCGCCATTTCGAAAAAATATTGCTTTTTATGCACCCTGAACGCAATTATACATATAGTTTGCCTGTCCATGACATCGTGTAGTTAGATGACATTATGATGCTATGCATGTAACATGATAGTGCTAGATATTGATAGGTTTTATAAAAGATTCATAACTTGGTTCAACGTGTATGCTAACATTTGCCTATGTTTTAATCATTAATAATATTTTTCATTGAGTGTCCTTGAACGCTCAGCAAATGGTCAATGATACATCTGCTTTAAAACCCGGTCTCATCAATCAGCGCGTTATTGAGTCTCTAAACTGATGAATAATCAGATTGATCTATTTTTTAAATCTCTATAGAAAGTATAATGCTCAAATAGTGTAAAATCCATGTCAAATCTAAAAAATCACAGACATCAAACTTCTGTCTTGTATACCTTAACGTATCGAAGGTGAGGATCGTAAAGGTAACATTGAATACATCAGAGTCCATTTTACTTCTAAAGCTTTTACGTAAGCGTATACGTAAGAGTCATGTGACCCATTTTGGACCAATCATAGATGGTAAATAATAATTTACGTTAACATTTCAGAAAGATTTAGAGTTTTTAGCGACACAGGTCTAACATATGTCACAAGTTTAGTTAGTAATGCGAATTGAAAAAGATATATCTGCAATAACTCCCTTATGAAACAAAATCTAAACCTGTAATTTCAAAATAGAGAAGCTATTGCTATCAGGAAGCAAGGGACTACCATAAGGGAAGAGGGCATACATCTTAGTCACGAGTTTGACGATATTTTGAGAAATTCATCTGTCAACCTTGTTACTACGTAACTGGCAACAAGTGTTTACAACAGAAGATCGTCAGTGCACAATTAGTGTTGAAAAAGTTGGATGCATGTCAACGAAACGTCCACAGTATGTGTGGTTTTTGGACTAGTTACTGTGAATTATTTTGATTCTTTTGGTTTACAACAGTCCTGACAAACCTATTCAAGAATTTGTCTTAAAACTAAGTTAAGCCGAAATTTACTTATTGTTTATTGGTGATGAATAAAACAAATGCGATCTAAACATAATGTTTCTGTACATATATATACTGCTTAATCAAAAGTGAGCCAATGAATTCAAAGGGTAACAGAAGAAATTTCTGTGTGGCGTCGGAGGTGTAATTATTCACAGATGCGTGCAAAAATGTCGTAAAATTCTCAACTAATCATGGTTTAAGTCATGACATGGGATTACTTATATGTGATTTAAAAAAAAGAATGTTAAAAGTGACGTAGGAGTAATAACCTCATTTAGTTATTTTCAGAAGCTTTGTTAAGCGAATCATTCAACTGGTTAATTTAAAAGGGGAAAATCTCTGAAAATTCGTAAATGATATGTTCAAGACATGAAGTAGTTGCACACTTCATAAACTGCAATCATGATGTTTCATGTTTATAATAACATAATGGCTAGACAATTTTTAAGTTGAATTATCCAGTCTGTAGGCTTGTTTAAATGTTTAATTTTCGTTTGGTTAACAAATTGTACGATCTCAAACAAAGAAAAAATCAGGCTTTTAGTTTCAGTTTTAGTTTACTAATTCTACTCTACTAATTTGTTAGGAGAACAAACTAATTGTGGGCACAATATTTTCACATGACAGATTAAATTCAACCTTGTACTATTACAACATTGACTCACTATTTACAAGATGTAACCAATCGTAATCCGTCGTCATAATTTATAGCAGGAAATAAGCCATCATATTGAGGTGAATGACATCAATTAATAGTGACAAGGTCCAAAGTTGTCTTGATCAGGGTCAGTTTATAGTTCCATTGAGCTACCAAAAATTGGGTGTAACAAGTCAAAAGAAGATATTTGGACCTCCCCATCATGCCTTGGTAGGATATTTTGAACAGGTTGTCATGAATATCTTATGGGACAAAGATATAAAAAAGATTAACAATTCTTCATTTTATAAATTTTAAAGAAAATTGTTAATTTTAAGCCTTTAAATCATGAGATCACATCTATTTATCCACGCACCGCTTATTTTTTTACCAAACTATATGTCTATTCCTGGTAAAATCTACTAGATAACCCATCAGTCCTCAAATTCATGAAATTGGACAAATATATCATAAGGTAAAAAAACGAGAAAGTTCGGTTATATACGAAAGGGATACGATGTGAATCATTATATTAACGCATTGAATATTCCCATAACAAAGCAAGCAATTATGATACTATGTGATATTATTGACACAAGTTAGTTTTTAAGGGTCAAAACATAGTCGGCCTTCAAAAACAATTTTTGTTTTTGCAACCAAACATTTGGTTGTGACGTCACCAAATCGAATTTAAGGTATAAACCGGTGTAGCAGGAATGTAAGTCCCCCGTTCTTATTGTCCTGGTTGTACAGTAAAGTATAAGCTAGCAACTCTCACGCAACATTAGTTTCACGCTTTATTCCGTTATGGTCTATCGAAGGCTGGAACTAAGATTCCTTTCACACCGGTAACAAAGATTTGATGCAATGAATATGGCAAATATGGCAATTCAACACATGTTCAATCTACCGCGAAATTTTATTTGGTCTCAACTTGGTGTGGAGTCAATCGTCATTTTGACGTCACGACCAAATTTTTGGTAGAGAACATTTTGTTTGAAGGCCGACTAAGTTTTGACCCTAACATCGAACACCATACATATTTCACATAGCCATTTCGTGCATCAAATATTTTCAATGGAAGATATCAGCCAATAGTCATGATAGTTTGTAATGGTGGGGTTCGTGAAATTGTGAGTCGCCATTTTGAACAACATCTGCATGCTATACTTATAAGACGTGTTAGAATTATCATTTGCGATATTTATTAGCAAAGAAAAAAATGACGATGTTTAGAACTATTTATAGCAACATTTTGATTTATTTACCATTTTTTACCTAATATCATGATTTTCAGATATGAATGTACTTTATGGCGTCATAATAACAAGAAACCTTTGCAGAGCTGATGGTTCCTTGTGTTTTGTTTCTGAAATTTAAAGGGCATTGGACAAAGTTTCGAAATTTTATTTGTTTGATGGTTTACACTCATATGTTAGAAGATGACAGTCAATTACAAGATAATTGGAAAATGTTGATCAAAACCTTCAGAATAGTCAAAAATAAGAATTTTATTTTATTTTGTTTATTTTATTTTTTTGATCTTGGGTATGAGGCTATTCTCTTAACGTATTTGGTGATGCTATATGTCAAGAAAGACTGAAAGAGACAAATGTTTGTTTGTAAAACATTCCTTTTACATCACCGATTGCAGATAAATTAAAATAAATTTGGAGTTGCAAATAGATCTCCTGAAAAGGCAAATTTTAAAACTTCAACTATAGAGGGCAGTATTTATCATTGTCGACAACGCTAATTAAAAATAAAAGAATATCTAAATATTTTGATATATAAGGTTTGAATATTTATTTGACAATGGAATTTACATGCTGTCATTATTACCGCTAATACTTTGAATGATGCAAACATCTTAAAATTCTTGCAGTAAAGTTTAGGGGTGATGCTCAACTTGTCCACTGCCCCTTTAAGGGACGGATCGATCTGGATTATATACTTTGCAACACTCCAATGTTGGAGTCAAACGCAAAGGTGGACCAACGGCTTAACGTGACTTCAGAACCACGGAGCAAGTGGAGTAAAGTTTCTTGCCCAAGGAAACAAGGAGACGAAAACCGCCCGGCCCGGGGCTCGAACCCACAACCTCTGTATTACGAGACCCGTGCTCTAACCGCTCGGCCACGTTGATGCAAAAACAGCGTTTACAAAATACCAGTTGCGCACATCAACACATCCATTTTTTTTTTCAAGACAAGACAATGCATAACAGATTAGTTTAGTAACAATGTGCACGTTGCTTCTTCATAATAAAGATCGAACAAATTTTACATGATAACACATAAGAAAAAAGAGCGCTATAAAACTAAATATAGTATTTTTTTATTTTATTTTAAATGAGATTCATATCAACTTTCCCGTTTTACGTACAGTATATACATACTATTAAAACACTGACAAAGCATTAATTGTGGTATTGCTATAGTATTAGTCGTCGGTACAACATGCGTCGACTGTAGAAATTAATCAGCATTTTCACCATCTGCGTGAGTTTGAATAAAGTATCAAGATTAAAGTGATTTGAACATAGCTACGTGCTCATGATGGGAGAAATTGAGAGATCTGTAATGCCATTTTAGAAGGATACTGCCCATGGTCAGTGCTTTGCAGTCTGTACAGTTAAGCCAGTTGATAAAATGAACAGTTATCAATTATCAATGGAATCAATGTTTTACATTTTCATTAACAAATATACCAAATAACCAACGACAAAAAAGGAAAGTCCCACTTTACTTATACCTGTATTACTCCAAAGAGGATCTTTGTAAACAAACAAATCACTATTGGTTCAAATGGACATAACATTATCAATCGAGAATGTGTAAAACAAAGTCTGAAATCATTATTGGATTTAAGACTATCTTTGCAAAAATACAACTGACAGTTAATGACACTTCATTTCTTGATTACGGATATTTTCCCAGAAAGCTTTGCTTTGTTTTATGTTTATTAATTTGATCATTTTAGAAAAGAAATTGAATGAGATTTGGGCATGAAAATGGGGTAATATTTGCTTATTTGCTGGTCAACATTGGCTAATAATACATAGGACTTACGGCCAGTACATTTTGCTAACAACTTTTCATTTAATTCTTATAAACTTGCATGTTGTATTTCATGCTAACCGAAATTCCAACCATCACAAGACAGCCTAAAGCTAAATTCAGGACATGTTTCAATCACCATGACGTCATTGGTAGTAACAGATGAAGATTTGTTGTGACGTCAAGATGGATACTATATATTCTGGGCTTAGTTGTTCTACATAAGACATCTCAAATGCAAATTAAATATCGAAAAAAGTTTAATTCGCAGTGAAATAGGAATACATTTAAAAAGTTTGCTCTGGATTGATGATTTTAAAAGAGACACTTTTTCTTTGTGAATTTTATCCCAGTTACCTAACCCATTATTTTTAAAGTACAGCTGGGCCCATATTCATGAAACCCTGCTAACTCTAGTTGGCTGCTAAAAGTCCCTTAAAGTGTCTGCTAGGCCTAGCTGACAACTAGTTGTTATTCATGAAACCCTGCTAGTGTTAGTTGTCAGCTAAATTTACTTCAAAAGTTAGCGATGATCTGGGGCAGCTCTAAGTTCCTAGCAGGCAACTAAAATGTCATTTCGGTTTATTTTAGTTATATTATCAAAGACAATATTTTCTGTTCATACAAACCACTTTGAGACAAACACGTTTCTGAGATAATTTCTTTGTATGGAGTGCCAATCTGAATAAGAAAACATGCCTGTATCATAGATAAATATAAAAAATAAAATCTCACAAAGTCAAACTCTTAATTTGAACTCCAATAGATTGAAAGAAAAAAATGCATGCAAATTTAGTTTGTTAAAAAATCCTAATGATAAATAACTTTTAACACTTTGCTACCGGTGAGTAAACCAACAAAAACCTGTCAATAAGTATAATTTCAGGTACTAAAACAGCATACTTTTGATATAAGATGTGTAAAGAATTGTATTATAGTTTCGATATGCTTAATTTTATTTAGTTATCTAAGTTGATATAAAATAGTGTAGTATGGTGATCTAATAAATACTAACAATGAATGCCTGTTTAAGGGTAAATACTCTCCATCTACTCAGGAAAATGTGAATCCCAACTAATTCTTAATCATGAAAATATAAATAGTTTTCACTGCATTTGTGGGGACTCGAGCTATGGCTTATGGTGTGGGTTAGTCTTGTTTTACAAAGCAAGGGAATAACCGCTGAGCTAACTAAGCAACCTTGACTAGATTCTGTCACATGAAATGCACCCAAGTAACAGTAGATTCTGTCACATGAATTGAACTCAAGTAACAGTAGATTCTGTCACATGAAATGGACCCAAGTAACATTAGATTCTGTCACATGAATTGGACCAAAATAACAGTTGATTCAGTCACATGAATTGAACTCAAGTAACAGTAGATTCTGTCACATGAAATAGACCCAAGTGTCATCAGATTCTGTCACATGAATTGGACCAAAATAACAGTAGATTCTGTCACAAGAGCTGGACCCAAGTAACAGTAAATTTTGTCACATGAATTGGACCAGAGTAACAGTACTGATATTCTGTCACATGAATTGAACCAAAGTAACAGTACGCACATGAATTGGACCCAATTTACGTGAGCTAACTGAGGAACATTGAGTTCATGAACTGCAATCTACTAAAACATAAACATTAGAATGTCGTATTTTTCTTTTGTTTACATAAAAAATACAATTTTTGCCCATTTATTTATCAATTAGTTAATTAATAATTTATTTATTTATATGTATGTAAATTCTAATGAACTCTTGTTGATTGTTTTTTATTTATTTATTTATTTATATGTATGTCAATTTTTATGTTTTAATGTACTCTTGTTGATTGTAAATATTTCTTTGTATTGGCTTTAAATATAAAATATTGCATATTCTCTACTCGTTTTATACCACGCTATATTTCCTCCCCAGTCATTTCATTCAGTAGCAGGCGCGTAACAGAGGTCGCTTGTCAGGGGGGGTCAACAGCCCGGTTTGAGCTTTATTTTCCCGGTCTAAGGCTGGAGTTTCCCGCTGAGAGGGTAAAAACCGGCTGATTAAGCAAGATTTTCTGTCAAGTTCATCCCGGTCATAGTCGTCAGAGGGGGCGGTCTGCCCCCCTTGACCCCCCGCCTGTTACGCTACTGTTCAGTAGCATGTATGGCATAGCTTCTTGCACCTTGTAAGTCTATTGTTATTTAAATTCAAGTGGACCTAACTAACCTTCCCACCCAAATACACCCAAGCAAATTTACTTGACCATTCAGCTAACTTTTCTTAGCAGGCAACTAGTTAGTAGGGATCTTAGCAGGCTTTCATGAATAAGAAATAAGTAGGCCGCTACGTAGTTGCCAGCTAGGCATTTTAGCAGCCAACTAGGGCCTAGCAGGCAACTAGCTTAGCAGGGTTTCATGAATATGGGCCCTGAATTCTAAGTCTTTCTGTTTTTTTATTATGTCCATTCATCACATGAACATGCACGATGCATCAAGTCTATTACTTACAGAATCTTTAAAGATAGAATAACTGTTTTCAAATCATCATTTGACTATTTAGGCGAGGCGTCACTAGACTTCCGCACCAGAGTGAGAACTTCTCACCAACTGAATTTTGTGATATATGGATAATTAGACCATGAAGGTCAAATATTTTTTATATGTTTATATTCAATTCTTATTCAAGTCAAAATACAAGTATATAAAACATTTAATTAAGGTATAAGGAGCACATTATACCACATTTCTAGGTTGGACTTTCTAAACAGAACTTCTCATTGAGAACAGGAAGTCTTGTGACGGGCCTTCACCACCTAATAAATTTCTGAACAGCTTTCATACTTCATTTAACTTAAACGTTTACGGTGGTCGGACAGTCACGTAAAGCCGTGGGTCCGCTGTGCGAATGCTCCTTCATGGGGCGCTGCATACCTGGTGAGTTTACACTAATAATAGCTTTGTGTACTGATGGTCATTTTATGATTCTACTTTTCTCGTGATGCTTAGCTATTATTTCCTATCGTTCTCTAACTATATTATCTCAACATTCTACTCGACCTTCACAGAACTTCATGTTCTCGATTCAAACAAAGAGTAGTCATTCATCATATACACCTTATACACTCTTAGAAAGAAAGTATCAAATATGAGACAAAAAGGATCAATTTTGATCCTTTTTAGGTATCAAATATGAGCTTATCCTTTAAGGATCAAAGTGATCCCCAAAAAAGGATCAAAAATTTTGATCCGAAAAAGGATCAAATATTTCTTATAAAAAAGACCTGCAAAAAACATCACACTGAAGTGACGCTAGCAGGGTTTGAACCCACGCCGCACTCATACCTGCTGGTAATTACGACTCGAGACCAATGCTCTAACCACTCGACCACGCCGGACTGTGTGAGGATATCAACGTATTTATATATGTTACACCATTGTATACATTCCCCGCTGTGTAGTGGATATTGGGTTGTACTCAAATATGAAACAAAAGATACGTTGGATTCAAACTTGGTATCAAATATGAGCTCATCCTTTCCGTATCAAAGTAAACCAGAAATACGGATCAAAACTTTGATATTGTAATCAAAAAGGATAAAAATAAAATGATCCTAAAAAAGGATCAAAAATGATCCTTGTGAATTTGATCCATTTGTATATATTGATCCGCAAAAGGATCAAAAGTGATCCTTAAAGGATCAAAAGTGATCCTTAAAGGATCAAAATAAAATGATCCCGAAAAAGGATCAAAAATTTGATCCCGGCCTTCTAAGAGTGTATCATATTTAGGATCTTTTTGAGGGTTGTAAGCTACATTGCCATGACCTAGAACACACCAGCTTCGATACATAATATAATATTTCTACGAACCATCACTTTGTACATACTCAGTACCATTTACACTATTTAATGTAAGTCTCGGTGACAATGTTTCCCCAGAGAGAAAATATTTCGTGAAGCTATGGAAATACGAAAGAGGAGGAACAAGACCATGAACAGAGAGGAGGGGACATATTTTCTCTCTCACGTATATGATCCGCTTTTGACGACTGGAACGAAGACTACATCATCGATCAAGAAAATCGATCGGATGGAAGTTACCCGGGAAAGTGGATCAGATGACCAGATCTGACGATGTCCTCCGAAGTGAAGGACGAAATATCATGTGAGTTTAAAAAAACCAATTCACTGGTTTTGACAAGCAAAATGTTTTATATTGTTACAAAGTATTCTTTGTCACATACATGTATAGAAAAATAATAACAGGGTACAAAGTTGTCATTTGATTTTGAATGACGCAGCTGCGCTCTAGAGAAGACTTCAGCCATACACCCCAAGTCCAATAGCTCCCTCCTGTTAATTAAATTTATAAAATATAAATGCATATAAATCTCTGAATATGCTTTCACATCACTAAAATAGCATTTCCATGTCAATATATAATCATAGTGTCACATTTGACCTTGCGTGTACTTGACTTTTTTAGACATTGTTAGATAACTATTATAATGTTTAATTGCTATGCTTAAACAGTCATTACAAGAAAAAAACCAACTCCATGAGCTCCCCTCTGCAACTATATACTAGAAAAAGAATCTAACAATGTCTAAAAAGTCAACTACAAGGTCAAATGTGACACTATGATTAGGATATAGACATGGAAATGCTTTTTAGCAGTGGCGTAACCAGGATTGTCAGTCCGAGGGGGCAAAAGTCGGTGTCGTCCCTAAAACATCCGTGGCGGCGGAAGGTTAAAATTTTAGGGAGGTGGGGTTGGCTAATTTCTTTTTAATCAAAACATTTTGTGGGCTAAAATGGTCGGAGGAAAATTATAATATTAATTTATATTTTTGACATAATCTCTGAAAATTCGCGCGAAGCGCGCATTTTTTTTT
>JXSR01S023714.1:148624-168341 GCA_000969725.1 Ophiothrix spiculata | reverse complement strand
CCCCGCAAAGGCAGTGGAAACTATTTATCTTTTCATGATTGAAAAATAGTTAGGATTCACATTTTCCTGAGCATGTGGATTCCTCGTACCCTTAAGCAAGCAAAGTTAACAATAAATTTCTCGTACATGTTTATATTGAATGCATCATTTCTCACTTTATAACAAATACGTTTTATTATTATATATCTTTCCCACATCTCAATATCTCTATGTTAAGTTTCTTATATATTTCAGTCTTGATAAGTGATGTGTTCTATAAAGTGGCTTTTTGACTTTAAAAGAAATGAACATGAATTTCTCTCTCAATTTCAGATAAATGTAAAGCAATGGAATGAGAAATTGCTTTCGATTCTCATGTTTTTTAAGTTGAAAATAATCTAAAAATATTGATCTGAGGAAAAGGTATAAAATCGTGTTAAGTGAAGAAACTGATTCCCACATTGTTGACGTGTATGACTGAATTAATGCAAACATTACGAATGAACTGATTGCGACAATGGAGGCCCAAGTAATTTCAAATCATGCAAAGAGAAAATGAGACATTTATTCGTTTATTTTTTTCCTGGCATATGATTCTCTGTTAAAATATTTTGAAACATAATCTAGAAATATTGATATGTGGTAAAGATATCAAATGTATTTATTGTAAAGTGGAGAAATGATGCATGCATCTCTCTAAATTCCAAAGATTGAAAAATCAATCATTTTGAGTGTGCACTCACGGCAGACTTTTTTTGGATTGAAATGTCAATCTTTCAGGCTGAATTTTCAATCTTGAAAGTTAAAAAGTGAAAGAGGGATATTCCAAGGATTGAAAATTCACGTCTGAAAGATTGACTTTTCAATCCAAAAAAGTCTGCCGTGAGTGCACACTCAAAAAGATTGATTTTTCAATCTTTGGAATTTAGAGAGATATGACAAAAATTATTGTTAACTTTGCTTGCTTAATCGATATAATTTTTACTTAGGAGAATGACGAATCGGTAATGTAGATCCACGCATAGCAGTTTACAACGAATTTGAATGACCGTTTATTGAATTCGAATGAAAAAAATACAAAATTGGTTCACAGTAAAAATTGTTTGACCATTGACGATTCTGAACAAATCATTGACGAAATTGAGTTTTATATATACGACGAATTTGAATGAACCGACGAAAATGAAATAATAAAATGTGAATTTGAACGCTAATTGCGCTATTTGCTCAGTGCTTAAAAAACATTCGCGGATGTGTAAGTTGTGCAACGTGTGCTATTATAATGATATTAAGGTTATAACAGTTCAGTGGCTGCTTTTGACCACATCATTTAAATTCTATTGTAAAATACGGCATGAGATATCACTAAAAGGTAGGTTAGAGATCACTTTAAACTTAACCGGCAAATGACCGTACAGAACCGCGTTCTGGCCATTTGCCATTGTTCTGAATAATGTGAACCGCCAAGAGCCACCAGCTTTTGAAGCTGTCCCTTAAGTAAAATCCATAAACTAGTTAACGTAAATTGTTAGCTACAGTATTATTTGATGAAGTGGTATAATTTATTCTGCAATAAATGGGAATTTGAACATAAACACTATCATGACCATGTAAAATATGTAAATAAAATGATTGATACGTTATTTGAACACTGTTCTATTTGAAGCTTTTTGCAAGGTCAATACCAGTCTTCACGAATTACTAAAGCAACATGTATACATCAAACTTCAGAAAATCTGTCACTTGCAAATCTTTACTGAAGTAAGGAAATGTTTTTGATCATCGACCTCTGCTCAGGGCAATTTCGTGTTCTAATTATGTCTATTGCTAAAATTGTCAAGCTGTGGCAGACCATGTAAGCTCCTCAATCTCTCTGTGTAATACCAAAGCTGATTAACTCACTTGAGGCAAACAAGCAATCTGGCAATTTTTCAAGTTTGGCTATAGATTTATCAGATAATGTTTTTTATTTGATTTGGAAGAATGATTTAAAAAAAAAGAAGAAACATGTTAATCTGTCCGATGTCCTAATTGTGAGCATTCTTGATCATAACAAGCACAGAAGTATTGCCGATGATGTAGAAATAATAAGTTAGATGCAAGTATCCTACAATGATTTTCTTCAATTAAAAAGGAAAAGGCTATTTCTCAGCGCTAACAAACATGTCCTACAGAATTATAGGCACACACAATAATGATTAAATCTGAGCATATGACCGTATAGGCCTATACCAAAGGGTGTTTTAAGTTCTTCCCACTATTCAATTCAGACTGTTACTTCTACAGCTTATAAACAACCCACTGAGTAAACACACTGCCATAGATTTACATGATTCCTCCACGTGATGGTTGTATTACCCAACTACGTGTCTATTTGTTGATACAATCTGTTAGATAATATGTTAACACTCACACCAATGAAATTTGAAAACAAAATTGGTGTTAATACCTATTTAAGAATTCGAAAAAATACAGATCAATTAAATCTGTGAAAGGGACTACAGGTACATCGATCATTAAAATGTACCCGCTGACTAATAATTATAGCGCTACGAGAACTGAACCCAACATATAGATCCTTTCGAAGCGGCCTGCATGTGTACTTATTATTATCATTATTAACTCTCATGAAAATATGTTTGGAATAGTAAAACGATTGAATTGTAATGCTTTTATCACGATTCTCTTAACAATTTCCTTAAATAAAAGTAGAAAATCAATCTATTACGAAAACATTAATAATACTTTGTTATCAACATTCTAAAAAAAGTCGCCGGCAGGTCTCGAACCCAAAATAGTTATATAAGCAATCGTAATTTCGGGAAGAGCAATGCCTGCAAAATACACCGTTTTTCTTTCTACGTGCTGCATGTTTTATGGAAAATTGAACCAAGGAAAACGCTCAATTTATTTTAAACGTATATATAGGCAAAAGTATTCTGTTGATTACTGCATGTTTTCATATCTGGATATTCCATTTCGCTTTACAAGCTCTTTGCAAATTACAAATCAAAGGCTTACAATATTCTGATTTATTTAAGCTCATGTTAGTCACTGAATCAAATTAATTAAGTATAACCATGTTTTATAAACAAATTTCAAAGTATAGACCTCTGGAAAGGCAGCCATTAATGACAGTTTCATGCATACCCTCGCTTATCGCTCATTGGGTACACAATCATCAGATGGATAGAGTTTGTAACGCTTTCGACAAACCAGTCTGAATATACGTATGTATATTCAGTGGTGTCAAAAATGTGACAAACCCGGCCATTCCGTGAAGTCGACACACCATGTTTTATATATTGTTGTTCATTGGTCATTGCTGGTGTCAGATACTATATTTCTTTTTCATCGAGTTGATAGAGGTTTTAAATACCTTTATTCAATATTTTTACTTAATCCTTGTAGATGAACTTTAAATCTCAACAAAAGAATGATAACAAATATATGATATCAAGGAATTTAGACACATATATACTACGATTTAGGTAAGAAATATCAACACTCGTAGGGTCATTCTGTTGCCATTCTTTAATCATCATTAAATGGCCAGAACCTATGTATGGTAAAAAAACCAACAAACGACTCAAAGGCCTTGTACTCGATAATATTTTGCATGAATAATAATTTGATAATGAATGTCGTCAAGTGGTTTCTATTTTCAGATAATAAATGCAGCAGTATCAACTTTGCCTTAACACAATGTAACATGAATTCTAATGCGTCATTAGACGAGAAGAAATACTATATACACGATGATATCAATTAAACAGAGCATCTTTGACAAACGCTACTTTATCAGATCTCAACGTGTTCCATAATCCAAACAGAGTGCGTACATAGACAAACGCCTTTCATATTTCAACGAAATATTTTTACTCATGAATGATACGCTAAAGAATAATAAAGGAGAGTGGTTTCATTTATCATTGCCATTACTAAACTATGACGTTTGGCAATTTGCGTCATGTACTACATTACAAACACTAACAATTCGTTAGGAACGTTTCCGTCAATGAGATTGAATCCTACTATAAAGAACCATGCAATCCAGATTTTGAAAATAAAAACATTCATATTCATACAAAAAATAACCAAAAATGAGGCTTCAGTTTCGAAAATTAATTGAATCGGTCCTGCCATCTCATTTTACGAGCAATTTACATTTCAGAAGCTTGTACTTCTTGCGTAAATCTAATGGTTACCAAAAGTGGACACATTTTAAAACTAAGAAATAATTTGATATAAAATCTTTAAAAAAATGAAGCAGTCAAACAAAATCCTTCAAGGGGATAATGTTGACAATAAGGTTAATACAATTTCGATATTTTGAATTAAAAAAAAAAGAATTTGACCCACAATATACTTTTGATAATGGAATATTGTTTGTGCTATGTGATTTAATTTCAAGCTAGATTATTTCACTGGATCACTTCTTTGCGATTTTTTTTAAAGGAACTAAGATAATAACATTTTATTTATTTTCAACAATTTTTTCAGTAAACAAATTTACCAATCTTTTCAAGTAACATACTATAGCGTTAATTATACCCTAAATATTTGACATTGTTGTGAATTAATACAATTTGTAATAAAGAAAATATTTATCCTCTGTGCTATGTGATCTTTTTAAAAAATAGACAAAAAATTGAATAGTAAGACCATGAAACAGGTCTGAAGATTGAATGTTACATTAAAACGTAATAATGTTAGCAATTCGGATTTGAGCTATGTAGCACAATCCTTTACATGCAAGAGTTTAGCACCTCTTTACGACAAGAATGAAAGCAGATCCATCAAGTTTAGCGAACGCAGGAACCCATCTTGGCATCAATTCATCTTACTCTCTCCACTAACAAAAAACTGAGTAACGCTGAGACATTCTTAAAAGCAGCATCAATAATTTCGTTTTTCTACTTTTTTTGATACCCACATTTTCACTTTTGCATTCAAACGCTATTTAGTGATGCGCTAGGTAAGTTAGGTATCATGCCTTTTGCTATCATATAGAGCTAGTTACAATTTGTAAAGTGTTTATCATTTTCATTCAGAATTTTCCTCAGTGGAGTTATGAAATGACACAAACGAGATTGATTGGCATTAAAGGACGGCTTGTGGTAAAATGAACCTAGTTGCATAAGACACGTTGCCTGGAAGCATAAATTCACTTAAAGTGATAAAGTGTTGCCTTTCTCTCTAACAGCTCTGCTCACTCTCGGCCAGATAGGAAATTCTTACAGCTGAAATTATTTGAGCTTGAAAGTGGAATTTCAGAAAACAATAACCAACAAATGATTTTCCGTGTCCCTGACAATGAACACTTTTTGAAAGATTTATTCTGTCAAGCTCTACAAAGGGATGTTTTCAAATCAATGCGGTAACTTAACTCAATAAACTCACTGTATTCCTGTTTCGTACAAAATATGTATTTGCTTGAGTAAACAAATAGTGTAGAAAATTTGCCATCATCATTATGTAATATTAGACTTCAACAGAAATTCATTTTCATGTGCACATCCTCATTTCTTTTTGGAAATTCCGATAAACAAATTAAGGGCACATTAAAATTATTATCACGGAAATGCCATATATGGCATTTCCGTGTATATTGAGTCTTTAGAATAGTTGCAATAGGACTTACACTTTACAATAAGAGTGTAGTTTTGAATACCTTTCACATGTCGATCAGAACACTCGATTATTGGAAATTAAGATCATTCTACTCACAACTTATGCCTTTTAATTACGTTCAAACGGTGCTGGTTGGTGGCTGGTGAAATGTGAAAATGTGAAAATTCGAGATTATATTGTCACACTTTTAACAAAACGCTTTTCTTAATTTGCCACACCTTTCTGTATATTAAGCCCATCTTTGGGACCTTTTTTCTCCATTTTATTTGCTAAAAATGACAAAAATATTGCATATTCTGTTGTAGTATGAGATGAATACTTGTATAATTTCGTAAGTTCTTTCTTCATTCTTCTTCTACCTTCCTATTTCATCAACTGAAATTCGTGTGTCTTTTGCTGTGCTTATCACTTCCCATTGGCATTGATGGGAACCGAATATCAGTAATGACAAATTATCCTCGACACATACGGTATTCACATCTGAGATAAGGACCGAGCAATATTCCTCGGTGAGGCTTCATGATTTTAACAAGATTTTAACAAGATTATTTAATGATATTCATGAAAGAACGATCACAATTACTAAAAGGAAAGTTAACTTCATCATTTAGATCATATTGAAATACATTATAGCCAGCATTGAACGAAAGTTCTGCTATATATTAGTAATATAAAAAATAATTTGGAGCAGATGGTACTTTATACATCGGTAAATAAATTGTCGTAGCAGCAGATATGTCGTTGCTAAATGCCTGTATAGAATACTATAATATGCCCCTTTTTTTTCCTAAACTAGGGTCAAGAATATGCAGAAAAGTAGCATATTGCACTCAATTTTTAATATAATCCTAATAATTAGACTGTAACAAACTGTTAATGATGAACAATGTTTCGTGTGTGCTATTTTAGGACGATTTTGAGGCGTTTCGAGAACACAGAGGATTTTCTCAAGTAGCACTCTGGTATTTCAAAATGGGCATGAGCGCACACAAACTGAAACGTAATTTTGCTGCCCTGTTTTGTTTTGTTTTTCCCCTTGCTTAAATTTTGTATGTTTCTGTTAGCATTTTTCACCGGAGACCAAACCACAAATCAACCAGTCGAGTTTGGACCCGAGTTTGGGTTGAGAAAATTGCAATTCTTAGAAACCATTGTATAATGTAGATTCTATGAGAGTTATTCAATGTTTACTAAACCGAATGCAGTTTGGATTTAATATGCGGGTGAAGATAATATGTACCTGAATTCTTCAAGTTAGTTCTTGAACTGATCACTTTTGTCGAAAAGTAAAATGTCTGTAAGTCATCTAAATGGTGAAGTGCTTAACCAACAGATCGACTGTTAATAAAGTGTGTCCTACACAAAACCTTACAACCATTGAGTGCAAAGTTCTTGGCTTTTACCGAATAGTTAGACAAAATGTAAAGATGTCATTCTATAGTCCATAAAATTCCGGGGGTGCACTTAAATATAATGTTGCAGGCATAACGTGACCAAGAAAAAGGTGAAATAAGGTTGTTTTTGAGGACTGAAGGGTCGTTTATTGTATAAAAAACAATAATTTTGGGGCACTTTTCAAGAAATAATAACTACTCTATTAGCTATTGAGTAAATCAAGAAATATGGTACTTTTTTTAAATCCTAGTGTGAAAACAGTATCCCAATTTAAGGGTGTGAATAGGGGAAAAAGGGTATATTTTGGCTTCAGAACCGTCCACCCTTTAGGGGGTGCTTTGAAAAACTGTGGTCACGCTATGCCTTCAACATTACACTTGAGTGGCCCCGGGCATAGAATGAACTTAAAGATACCATTTATTTCATTTCTGTCGGTAATCTAAGACTCTCCATGTGAATTAATATTATTCTGCATATGATTTTCCAACAAATTATTTTTTTAGAATTCATTGAATCAAAATACAAAGAGACTCATTCATCGACTAATCCAACCAACCAGCTATCTCATGATTTGCTTCAATAACAGTACCCGAGGAAATTTCTATCAATTTTCTCGATAAGGTTTCATTTGATTGGGTTTTAACAAGATTATTCAATATTATTCAATCCGGTAGTATTCAAGATATAACGATTTAAGGTTTACATTTAACTCCAAAACGAGGTGATCCCCTTTTTACTCATTAAAAGGTTTAAATTTAACTCCAAAAACGAGGTGATCCCCTTTTTAATTCCATTAAAAAGTTTAAATTTAACTCAAAAAACGAGGTGATCCCCTTTTTAATTCCATTAAAAGGTTTAAATTTAACTCCAAAAACCCGTTTAACTCTATTATTGGATTTAAATTTAACGCTAAAAATAAGGTGATCACCTTTTTAACTCTTTGGCTAGGTTAAGATTTTACACTAAGACAGAGTCAATTTTAAATCAATGTGTTTGGTATTTTTTTACCCAATCGTGGTTGAGTAAGAATTACTCAAAAACGAGGTGATCACCTTTTAAATACCATTTTGAGTTAAATTTTACTCTTTTTAAATTTAAATTTGTTTAGAGTGTACTGTCATTAGTATTTGATTATGGGAAACTCTTAGGGATATTAGGATATTATTTATGCAAATTGTCAATCACTATCAAATATTTAACTACTTTTGCTTTTCATATTTTGCTAAACACACTTCAACCCCACGATGATTATTGTTGTATTGATAATCTCTCACGTAAATAAAGATCACTATTATGACAATCTTAACTATATAATTGCATTGAAATTAACTTTAGATATCTGCAAAAACTGTATGAAATAAGATACTTTCAAGTGACACTTCATAACTCATGAGCCTTTAAGTCAACTAAACGATGAAGACATGCAGTTCATTGTAAATCGAAGTTTCAAAACAGAAACATCAGAAACAAGAAAACAAAAAGATTGTGTTATCATTTGGATTTGATTTTGTATAAAACAATGACGCGCTTCTCGTGTCTAATTTACAACTTGTAAGGTAAAAATGGTGTTCACTGCTGCCGAATGAATTATACAAGCGGTGATAGAAAACAAAGCGATGCAAAACATCAAATGAACAGAGTCACGAGTACGTATATGTAAAATGTGATGGATAAAAGTCAAAAAACGTTCGAATGATTGTCGTCATTAAAATGATGTATGACTTTTATGTTCAAAACTTTTAACAGTGACATGGTGAAGATTATTTCATGCGTTTTCTGATTGATTCTGACTTTGATTGATAATTGTTTCAATTAATCTTAAGAGGGTGTAAAATGTACTCTACTCTGTATTCCGATTGAATCGTCTAAATTTTTAAGCAAATTAACAAAGCCGATGATTTCAATATACCATAATATTAAAACACATCTGATCCGAAAACTGCATTTTTTCTTAATTTGACTTGTTACTTATCACATTTTAGGACTTGTACATCGGGTAATATGTTTACTTGCTAAGCCATGAATGTATTCAGGAACACGATCACTACGTAACTCGAGTTTCATAATGCCCCGATATTAAAATTATGATATGTCTTTTTTCCTAGTTTTGAAAAAAAAAGATAATTGCTCTGTATCATCATGCAAAATTGCCCATGAAAGTTTTAATTAAAAAAAACACCACCAACAAATTTAGATTGTTTTCTTGACTATCTAAGAGGAATGACACGAAAATGACTTCACATGCCATTTTTACAAAGTTACTAAGGCTATTTTTATGTTTTCTGTAGGCAATTTTACAATAACAATAACATGAATTGTACTTCCTACTACTCCTGCTAAATATGGACAGTTGCGGTTGAGAAGAATATGCCTGAACATATCATTCGCCGACTCAAAGAGTATTATTGATGATGTTCACTTGCGTTCATATACTTTTATAAAACACCTTGATACTCATTTCTAAAATAAGTGCCTGAGGAGAAATTTGTATGATATTAACCAATACTCTCAAATAAATGGTTCACGTTTTTAATATCTAATGTAAATCTTGGATACTTGAAGCCATTTCCTAATTCCTAACATCACTAATAATGACATCTTATCTATCTTGTGTCCAAAGTTTTAAAGTTCAGAAGCAGTCATTGGACTGGTTTAACCTTTCCGTCCGTAAAGAATTGTAACATCTCATGTTCTTCATGACGTGTGTTGCAATACAAACCATAAATACGAATTCTGACATTTCAAATCTTCCATGATTTTTTGCAATTCTCTGACTTATAGAAATCACTTATAGTTTTTAATAATATCAAAAACGCACGTAAGTACATGTATTATAATAGGCCTATAGTAAAACCATATTATACTGCGGACCTGAAATTGCGTTTTTCGCGAAAATAGGTTAGAATTCAAAATATTGCTACAGATTTGACTGTCAGAAATATCGGAATTTCACAAGGATTTCTCTTTTTATTCAGGAAGAAAAGTGTTATTCCAACATGTCCAAGTGTTAATTCCATATATATGCAGGAACTTTCCTTATAATACACCCATGTTTGCAGCTTATCTATAATCTCACATATTTCCGCTTTTTCATCGATTTGAGTGCAAAGGCTGCACCAAGAAGACTTTGTCAGAGGGATCGGTTTTTCTATTATTGGTAGAAAGCTTTTTGGTGAGGCTTATGAGAGTAGTTTTGTAATTAGCACACGATGACTCAATATTTGCCATTTCAACTAATTTTGTACTTGCGATTACCATGTTCATTACAAAACTTGGTGGAAAAAGGAAGCTATCATTTATAGAATTTGCATGTGATCAAAAAAAGCTTATTGTCTTTTAATCTCTTAAAGATGGAAGACGTCTACCTACGTAAGCACTCAAATGGGAATAGTTAATGGGACACGTTGGGATCTGAAAAAAGTATCGTTTATCAAAGGTGTTCTGTTTATTGATATCATGGTGTAGTATTACATCGTGTCTAATGACGTAAGTATTAGAATTCATGTTAAGGCAAAGAGAATACTGCTGTATTCATTATCTGACAATGGAAACCTAAAAGACCACTTACACACTGGGGATATTCATTATGAAATTGTTTATTCACTTCATGCAATTCATGTAAACTTTCTTCAGCGTTTTACGAGCCTAGATCTTATATTTTTTATTGGCTTTGTTTATGCAGCATTGATGATGGTTAATGTAATGATTGTGACATGTGACACTAAATATAAATAGTTTTAAGTTTGATGTCCGATTCTTATTATTTCTTTTCCTTCATACATATATCGATTTAATTGTTATAATTTAACTTATCCAAAATATTTGTACACGGAAGATTCTTTCTTTCTTTTTTATTTGCCTTTAAGTGTAATGTCAACTTAATGTTTGGTACTCTGTTACAAACGAAATGAAGGAACATATATCAAAATAACAGAAAACATGCTCATCAGCAAGCCCTAAAAGTGCCGGTGTACCATGAATGTAAGTCCCCCGTTCTTATTGTAGAATATGGTGTGGCTCTTATTAAGTATGCCACTTATGTAAATAGTTAGAGCAATTCGTTAGTCAGCTATCGTGTTAAAAAGCAAGTAAGAGATTTATGATAAGAAATATAATTTGAAATCAACATTATGACTCATTGCAGTAGACACACATAAAGAAGGAGCAAAGACTAGATAAACATATAATCAAACTACTATACTGTATAGATACTGGGTACGTGTATGGACAATGGAAATATTGTATTTGAACATATCTGGTAAACGTCATGATTAGAAATAAAAATGTCCAATCTAACTCAACACATGTCCAAATGCACTGGACAAAAAATATTACCTATTCTGCTGACCACTCTAATTTTACATTATAATTCAACAAAATGTCTAAATATGTTGACATTCACAATTTATAATCTTGGATACTTGAAGCCATTTCCTAATTCCTAACATCACTAATGATGACATCTTATCTATCTTGTGTCCCAAGTTTTTAAAGTTAAGAAGCAGTCTTTGGACTGATTTAACCTTTCCGTCCTGTATAGAACTGTATACATGTCATGTACTTCATGACATGTGTTGCAATACAAACCATGAAATACGAATTCTGACATTTCAAATCTTCCATGATTTTTGCAATTCTCTGACTTACAGAAATCACCTAGTTTTTAATAATATCAAAACAAGCACGTATTATACTGCGGACTTGAAATTGCATTTTTCGCGAAAAATAGGTCAGAATTCAAAATATTGCTACATATTTGAATGTCAGAAAAATCGGTATTTCACAAGTGTTTCTCTTTTTATTCAGGAGAAAAGGTGTAATTCCAACATGTTCATCAAGTGTTAATTCCATATCTTTCAAAGTCCCTATACATCCCATGTTTGCTACTCATCTATAATCTCACCTATTTCCGCTTTTCATCAATTTGAGTGCAAAGGCTGCACCAAGAAGACTTTGTCAGAGGGATCGGTTAGACGAGGGTAAATTGGTAGAAAGCTTTTTGGTGAGGCTTTTGAGAGTAGTTTTGTAATTAGCACACGATGACTCAATATTTGCCATTTCAACTAATTTTGTGCCGACGATTACCATGTTCATTACAAAACTTGGTGGAAAAAGGAAGCTATCATTTATATTATTTGCATGTGATCAAAAAAAGCTTATTGTCTTTTAATCTCTTAAAGATTGAAGACGTCTACCTACGTAAGCACTCAGATGGGAATAGTATTGGGACACGTTGGAATCTGAAAAAAGTATCGTTTATCAAAGGTGTTCTGTTTATTGATATCATGGTGTAGTATTACATCGTGTCTAATGACGTAAGTATTATAATTCATGTTAAGGCAAAGAGAATACTGCTGTTTTCATTATCTGACAATGGAAACCTAAAAGACCACTTACACACTGGGGATATTCATTATGAAATTGTTATTCACTTCATGAAATTCATGCAAACTTTCATCAGCGTTTTACGAGCCTAGATCTTATATATTTTATTGGCTTTGTTTATGCATCATTGATGATGGTTAATGGAATGAATGTGACATGTGACACGAAATATAAATGGTTTTAAGTTTGATGTCCGAGTCTTACATTTTGTTTCCTTCATACATATGATATTGATTTAATTGTTATAGTTTAACTTATCCAAAATATTTGTACACGGAAGATTCTTTCTTTCTTTTTTATTTCATATAAGTGTAATGTCAACTTAATGTTTGGTACTCTGTTACAAACGAAATGAAGGAACATATATCAAAATAACAGAAAACATACTCATCAGCAAGCCCTAAAAGTGCCAGTGTAGCATGATTGTAAGTCCCCCGTTCTTATTTTAGAATATGGTGTGGCTCTTTTTAAGTATGCCACTTATGTAAATAATTAGAGCAATTCGATAGTCAGCTATCGTGTTAAAAAGCAACTAAGAGATTTATGATAAGAAACATAATTTGAAATCAACATTATGACTCATTGCAGTAGACACACATAAAGAAGAGCAAAGACTAGATAAACATATAACCAAACTACTGTGCTGTATAGGTACTTGGTAGGTGTATGGACAAAGGAAATATTGTATTTAAACATACCTTGAAAACGTCATGATTAGAAATAAACAATTCTATCTAACTCAACAAATGACCAAATGCAGTGGACAAAAAAATATTACATATTCCGCTGACCACGCTAATTTTACATTATGGTTCAACAAAATGTCTAGATGTCTAAATATGTTGACATTCACAGTGTATAATATTACAATCAGTTTCTTGCAAATTCTCAAATCAACGTCACGTTTAAATGTCAAATATGTTCAATTTTACAACATTTTTTCTCAAAGCATATTTTTTTCCATTCCGTCCTGCATTCAAGTGTTATAAGTTGAAATATCCTAAAAGCAGTGCTTTCAGACATAGCGTATTTGCATTTTCCAGTGTTTACTGAAACTAATACAAATTTTATCGGTTTTTATATTGCAATTTCATGATGCAAATTATCCAGAAACAGTCTTAAATTGTTATACAGTGTGAAGCTATATCAAGGGGTTTATCATTATCTTATCTAATCACAAACAATTTCTTTATTCTAATTATACGTTTAGTTTAATTGTTTTAAATGCAGTTCTGTTTAATGTGTTTTATTGCCTTCAGTGGCCTACAGAAAAAGAGGACTTTATAAAAGCGCTTAAATTAAAAGTGACGATAATTACTTTTGAAACTTTTTTGCACTTGTATTTTCGTTTTAGTAATCATAATGTTTTGATTCTAAAAGACGTTGCTTTAGTTTTGTTTTTCTTGTTCATGTTTTTGTAACATCAAAATGCTTTCATATTCACCTGTCCACTTCTTTTGAATGAGAATGCATCTTTCGCTTATGTTCCCTATTATGGACTATCCCTAACGGTATTGCGGCCTCACACTTCATTGACAGATTTAATTAAAAGTGAACTCGTGTTTTTATTCAAAATGTTTGTCGAGAACTCGCTTTAACTATCCTGTTGCACGTGAAAACATCCACATACGTGCAAGCAGTTCGGTTAAACAATCTTAATCATTCATTAGCTTGTGCTCTGCGCCGTGTACGTGAAAGTTGTTATTGGCGCATCTTACGCGTGCCTGCAACGCGTAAATGTTTACGCGACGCTCGTTATCTCGTGCACAAACGCATAGTGTCACGCGAGCGTGTAACATCACGGACGCAAGTAAACAACAACCTCTTTTATGCTTTACCAATGCATTGAACGAACGTGTAAATGAGTACATGTATATACAATGTATTTGGATACAGAGAGTGTCAGGCTGAGGTGAGGCATGATACTACGGTAGTCACGATCGTGACTAATTATGGGTAGCCTGTACCTGCGGTCTTGGTAGACTCAGTCCATCGGTCTTACAAAAACTGCACACGCGCTTCACTGTGTTGGTTTGTGACGACTGATTCACATTGCTTGAAAAAAGAAGAGCACTTTTTATTAGCATTTATTTATGACGTCTAACTTATGAATAAACAATACGTGTTTACTACTTTAGACTGCGTCATGTCCTGCGTACTTGAGTGCTAACTTACGCACCGCGCGCGCGGTGCCCGTGAAACGCTCGTTATCACGCACGCATAGCTTACGCCAAACGGCAATTTTGCGATCATAGAATGCACTGCTTTGTCTCGCTGAGGAGTGAATTTGCCGATTGTTTTTGCTTTTATTCTTGAAAAAGGTAAGAATTGTGCAATTTTTGATATAGCTATAATTATCCTGCATGGCTAGTGGTTTATTAAATGTAGATTATATGTTATTTAGTGTGGTAAATTGAGTAAAATGAAGCAAAATATGTTACGAAAATTAGTCAAAGTGGTGAAGCAAGATGGCGACTTTGAAAAAACTTTTTAAGAGGTATTCACATTTTTTGAATAAATTACCATTATTGATGAGAGTGAACGTCATCATACAAAGTCATGATCGATTAGTCTTTACTGCGCAGAATCCTTCTCTACTGCGCAGAATCATGGCACCGTAAACACGGTGCCAAGTGCTCGCCTTTTTTTCACATAAGTTTTCCAGTCGCCAAATGGCCCGAACAACAGGAAGTGAGGGAGACCTCATTTGGCGACTGGTGGATCCAGTCTACGGTCTTGGATGGACTGAGCCGATAGCGAAGCGCCAAGATCGAGGGAACCAGCGTAATAGTGAGAAAAAACAAAGCTGAACATTAGCACCCGCCCGACAACCAATGGTGGGTAAAAATTTGAAGTCACCTGCCCGAGTGGCTAGTGCGAAAAAATACCTATGTCCAGCCCCTAGTAAGAAGCATACCATTTAACCTTTTATATTGAAAATCATAGTGTTCTAATGTGTGAATATTAAAGATATCCAAAAGAAAACAAGAGGCCTCAAAAGAAAGTCATTTTCACGCACTTTTACAAATATCGATTAAGGTGGCTTAGCACAGAAACGGTGTCGGACACGAGTGAGCTGATATCTACGGTGTTGGACACAATTAATAATAATAATAATGATAATAATAATAGAGAGTACTTTTAGGGCGCAAAATCTTCCAATGAACTCAGAGCGCCAGGTGGGTTTTGAGATGTGGCGTTTAAATTTGCTTTTTATATATTTGTATTTATGTCATGGAAAATAAAATGAACAATGAACAGGAAGTGTTGGAATACTGCGAATTCTGTTTGGAAGTGAGTTCCATACAGAAGATGCAGCATAGTGGAACGAACGTTCACCGGCAGTTTCAAAGTATTTTGGCTTTTTAGCGTACTTTTTGGCGTACTGTATCTCGCGCTGTAATAAAATGCGATCTTACACGTGCGTCATTTTTACTTTCACGCATAAGACCATGCGCTTTACTCCTGACGGCGCAGGGCTCAAAGCGCACATTGCTTTAAGTATTAGTCATCGCTAAAAAATGCAAATTTGTTGCTTAATGTGCTCAATATCTGAAAAAGTAAGTCGGTGACCATATTTGTTTATTACATTTTTTTTAAAGAAATATTTAAGGACCAAAACATATGTGAAAAAGAGAGGGAAAAAATAGAGCCGTTTTTTAATTATGTGTTTTTGTTGATTTTACCATAGAAGTCAATGGTAAAGAGTGGTAAAACATAGTGTTCTTAAAATGGATTTTTCTCAAAAACTAAAGGCCTAGATATACTTTGTCATTTTTGTAGTCATTTACATTTAGAATTTGTCTCATGGTATTACATTTTCACCACTATGTTAAATTTTCATTCGGAATGAAAATTTTCATTTTGATTTTTTCTCATGGTGTTAAATTTTTGTCATGGAGTAAAATGTTTCACCATTTATGAAAATGTTTCATGATAGTGTTCAACGGAGCATAGATCGATCTCATTAGGTCGAGAACAATACCATAATTACCTTGGTCTTTTCATTATAATCTGAAATCTGTCCTTGACAGGTACTGTGGATTTTATTCTGCTGAAAAGATTTTCTGACTCCTTTGATTTTTCTCCAAAGAAAAACATTTTCATTTGGAATTTTTATCACCGTCTTGATTTTTCATCATTCTATTTGTAGTTTTAGTGGATAATTACGATCAATAATATCGTCTAGGAACTCGAGGTCAGCTCTATGGATTTTCAAGATGGTAAAAATGAAAAAGTATATCTAGGCCTTAAGTCGGTGACCCCCTTTATTTTTATTTCAGAAACGAGATCAGCACATATGAAAACACCATATTTAGAAAAATAAGAAAAATAAATAGAGGAATTATATCTGTGTTAAGTCACCTTAAGCCGAATTTTAGTGAAGAAATGATCTTATCAGTTATTTTCCACGTCTGTCTTGGAATTCACGTCTCGGTCAGGAGACACAGCTCACAAGTTAAGTGATATTCGATCACCTAACAAACAAGTAATTGGATCAACAAGGGAATATTATCTTACAAAGCGCTTCTCTTTCAGCAAATGTATCGTCGTATTTAAGGGTAAAGGGAATCCATCTGCTTAGGAAAATGTGAATCATACCTATTTTTTAATCATGGAAAGATAAATAGTTTCCACTGCCTTTGCGGGGACTCGAACCATGGATTATGGCAGGGGGAAGTCATGCATTACGAAGCGAGGGATCTACCGCTGAGCTATCAAGGCAGCGTTAAGATCGTAAACTAAAATCTAAAACATAAACATTAGAATGCCGTATTTTTCTTTTGTTTACATAAAAATTCAATTTTTGCCTCATTGGAATGCTCAATTTGTAAGTAAATTATGCGAATGCGTATATCAGACAAAATGTAGATAATGTAGATACTTAAAACAGGCAATTCACAGCTCAAACAGGGCGAACTCAGAGTCGTAATTCACGTCCAGATTTTTAGGCAAAACAACGCGGGTTTGTTACATAATCATTCAAAATCAATTCAGAATATTTATAAAATATTTTTTGTAATTCAATAAGAAGTATCAAGCCTACAATCTGTCAAAATTTGAAACCAGTCGAATTGTTCGAACATCATGAAATTATGAGGTCTCGGCGAAAAAGGGTCAACTTTTTCGAAGTAGTCTTTAGGCGTCATTTTGACCTTGATAATGGACGTGAAATTACTAGTAAAGTTCCATGTATAAACTAGAGACTCTATTCAATATGTACGCCAAAAATTGTGATATTTTGGTAGGTGCAAGTAAGTAAAAACTTGCAGTAAACATGACATTCAGCCGAGCGAGACGTTTTAGGGACTGTAGCCTTAAAGTAACTATTCTGAGGCGATTACATAATATTTGTGCCGTGACTAACTCATGGAGAGCTGGAAAGCGCAGCGGCCGATACCCCTTGAGGTATCACGCCCTGTTTTTGATGGAATCTTTGTACAGGTTGTCATATATCATCTTTACTGCACGGGGAGCCGCTTTAAAAAAATAAAATGGTACTCATGCTCATCGTAAAAAGTGGTGTAAAAGGGTCTGATTTTGACCCATCAGTGGCGTCTACATTTTTGGAAAAAGGGGTACTTTTTAGCATAATTTACGCTATTACATGTTGTACATTCAAGCCACCTCCGCCATTAAGGGTCACTTTTTACTTGGAGTTCGTCATCTGACATCATAAAATGACTAAAAACAAAAGAAAATAGGTTAAAACTTAGTGCAAATGAACATACTTTTGAAATTGTATACTTTTTGTTCCCTAATTTGTAATGAAGCACCTGACTTCTACAATGCTTCCCTTAAGTGGTGTGGCTGCAAACAGACAATCAAAATAGATAAAAACAAAATTCAAAGAAATGGAGAAAACGAAAATCTTGTGGTTTAACCCATACTAAATCTGTGAAAAGCATTGTTTCCAAACACTTCCCCAAACGCAATAAATTAAGCAAACTAATCAAATATTCAACAGAATGCACGAAGATCGAATTCTATAATGAAATCTCAACCAAAAGTGGCTATGATATGTATTTTCAATATGATCGAAATAATGAAGGTTTGCCTTTTAGCTTCAGAGGTTTTCCATCTACTTTGTTTTGTGGCGGCATAGAATCGAATATCTTTGAAATTACGTGCCGTGCATACTAAATATGTATAATAATGTTTAGCCCAAAGTAATTGTGATCGTTCGTTCCTGAATAATCTCGCTAAAATCCATTAAAATGAAACCACACGCAGCAAATTGGTTCAGAATTTTCCTCGGGTAATTATCACATAAAGGAAAGGGTGGTGTGATGTATAATGTTTTTTCGATATTTGATATCATAGATTTCAAAATAATCGAGAAAAAGATAAGAACAGGAACAATATCAATAAAATGCTCTAACCTCAACAAATTGAACAAAATGCGCTCACTTTATGATTTTGCAAAACAATACTCGGAAAAAGAGACTTGAGGGCAAATTATATTGGAAAGAGTTGTAAAATAATCATTAAGAGTCTTGCTAAAAGTGTGACAATATAATTTTATATGTATCTCGAATTTCACATTTCCTAGCTACCAAGTAACACTTTGTGAACGAAACTGAATGTACATTTGAAGTAGAAATTATCTTAAATTTCAAATAATCTCCTGTTCTGATCATCATGAGGTTAAATTCAATACAACACACTTTACATCATGTCTAAGTCGTATTACAACATTTTACGATCTTATTGTTAATAGTAATCTACGAAGGGAAATATGATGTGAGCAGAAATTGAATTTTTGTTGCATCTAATATTTCATACGTATGTTGATTGCAAATTTCTGCACTGTTTGTTCATTCTGTAAGTATTGTATGAAACGCAGTGAGTTTACTCAGTACAACATCACTTTGTATTTCTTGATAGATAGAACATTTCGATGAATGAGACATGATGTTACAAAGAATAGGCCTATATTAATCACAGTCAAATTAGGATTTTAAGGCAGACAAGGATCTCTTTCTTGAGCTGGTTATTCTTTTCTGAAATTCTCTTTTCAAATCCATATGTTTCTCATTGATGCTGCAAAAAAATTACTAACCATCCGAAAGTAAACAGAGACATGATTATAATGACAGAGATAGATGCAGTGAGTAAGAACAGAGCTGGACATTAGCACCCATTATAGTAGAGCGCCGAATATAATAGACGCCACGGGTCTTGTTCAACCAGTCTAATGCTACAAAAAATTAGCAATTAAAAGTACATGTAAAAATCAAGTTAATTATTATCATAACGTATTCGGTAAATTAGAAGTGTGTCCAATTAATCCGTGACCATAAAACAAAACCACTCAACCTGT